>JABEVN020004158.1:0-15260 GCA_013146195.2 Codonopsis lanceolata | reverse complement strand
CCGATCTTCAATACTTGTAATTACAATAACTAATTATGTTATACAACCAAATCTATTCTAAGTAATAGAAAACTACTTTCTAGCCGTCTCAGTATGTCTGATGCTCTGCTACAGGCCTCTATTTATACCATGGAGTTGTAGAGGCCAATTAGATCTCTTGTGAAAACACAAATGCGCATTCGACTACCTTGCGGTCGCCAAGGTATAAATCCTGCGACGGTCCTTGATTTCTCAGGGCTTGATTTTGCGGTTTACGCCTACCTTGCGAGAGGCAAGGTAGATAACACCTGCGGCATTGAGGTGTCCGATCTTGATCTTCGTTGTTTAATCTTCAATTTCACCTTGACCCCTTCTCAGATTTTCACCAAAAAGCCTTATTATCTGTATACTTTCATCTAAAACCACGAAACTCACAAAATCAGCAGCGCACATCGGTAGCGAAAGCCTCGTGGAGTCGCCTCACTAGAAGCTAGGTACTTTGCGGCGGAGGTGAGCATCGGCGGCGGAATTCATCAACAACGGCGAATTGAGCATCGTGACGGAAATTTCCGTCGGCTGAAAATCACTGCAGCAGCGAATCGGTGGCAGGTCACATCGGCGGCAAGGAATTGAACATCGGCGGCAGATTTGTCGATTGTGAATTTTCCGTCGGTGAAAATCTGAAATTAAATTCTAATTAATATAAAATGTCAATAATATTTGAAAACAATTGAAATTAAATTAAAATAATATTTGAAATGTTAATTTAATAATATAATATCAATAATTAAAATGATTAGCATCAATATAATTACAAAAATTAAAACATTCACATTACAACTTAACTTAATTTAACTTAAATTCTAATTAATATAAAATATCAATAATATTTGAAATTAAATTAATATTTGAAATGTTAATTTAATAATATAATATCAATAATTAAAATGATTAACATCAATATAATTACAAATATTAAATCATTCACATTACAACAACTTAACTTAATAACGTTAACTTAAATTGAAATTAAATTAAAATAATATTTGAAATGTTAATTTAATAATATAATATCAATAATTAAAATGATTAGCATCAATATAATTACAAACATTAAATCATTCACATTACAACAACAACTTAGCATTAACGTTAACAAATTGAAATTAAATTAAAATGATATTTGAAATGTTGATTTAATAATATAATATCAATAATTAAAATGATTGGCATCAATATAATTACAAAAATTAAAACATTCACATTCTGACTTAACTTAGCGTAATAACGTAGCGTAGCGTAGCTTAACCTTAACAGCAACTTAACGAAGCGTAACGTAACAGCAACCACTTGTAATGTAACATAGCAATGTAGCGTAATGTAATGTAGCGTAATGTAATGTAGCGTAGCGTAATGTAACCAACGTAACGTAACGTAGCAACTTAACAACTTAGCTTATGTAGCATGTAACCTTGCACGTGCATTCCATGCTTGTACTTATGCTTTCTTGGTTGATTGCGATCATGTTTACCTAGTTTATAAGTCTTAGAATTAATCTTAAATCATTCTTGAAGTTCTTAACATGTTTAGAATCACGAAAGTTTGTTTGTTGAATCATGGGTTTAGTCGTTTTGATTTTAGCCTTAGCGATTCCCTCGTTGCTCGTATTTGCTTCTATTTCGGCGTCTGAAGTGTTTGTTGAGTTCTTGGCTTTATATTCAGGTCTTAACCATGTTGAAACAAGTCTCTTTCATGTCCAAGTTATCTTAGTTTGAATGGTGTTTGATTGCGGTTTGATTCGTTGTTCATTAAATGTGGTTCGCGCTTGTTCTTCTTGTTCGGGAGTTGTTCGGGTGTGTTTCCGACTCATTTTGAGTAGGGTTAGACCTTAGAATGGTTGCCCAAAGTTTGGGACCATTTAGATCAAGTTTAGATCAAGTTTTAGGCATGCAGGCAAGCGGCAGCATGCTGGTGAGCGCCCGCCTCAAATCAGGGAGCAATTGGAGATGGTTGAACTTTGGGAGGCCTCGGCATACGGCGGCTGAGCCTAGGGTGGCGCCGCCTCACTGCTCTTCTGAGTTGATTTCTCTGTTCGGAATTTGGATGTGTACACTTCAAACCTACTTAAACCTATCCTAAACCTCCCAACCCTTCCTACTTAAGTCTAACATCCCTAACTTATTTTTAATGATGGATTAGAAGGCTTGTTGATCATCAAACCTTATCCTAAGAATCTCAAAGAGACCACAGGTCTTGACACATGTCAGCAAACTTTTGACCACATATAAGCCCCAAATCGGATTTTTGACCCTCATTCTCACCCTCTCTCTTCCAAAAACAAATTTCATCTCTCTCAGGTTCTTCCATGGCTTCTTGAAGTCTCATCCTTGGTCTTCATCAACCATTCATCATTTGCCCAAGAGCCTTTCATTAAAGTTGTAGAGCTCGAGAAGGGGAGCATTTCCATCGATTGGTTTCTTCATTTGCTTTCGTTGGTGTTGAACTTAAAGTTACTCTTCTTCATTTTAGTCCCATTGACCCTAAGGAAACAAAGTTTATGATGTGTGAGGTCAATGGGGACACATAGTGCTTCCTCACAATTTTGAATGTGTAATTTTGCTAGGAGCATGTCTAGGTTGATTCTTGCCTTTGAATGTTGAAATTACTCTTTCACTATGATTAATTGAGGTCTTGAACATGTTAGAAGTAATGTAATATGTTTGTTGATGAAAGTGAAATTATTGGGAATGCCTAAATTATGCCTATGTGGTATGTGTAAAAGTGGTTAAGTGTTGTAACCTTACTATTGGACTACATGAAGAACATAAATTGTATTAAAATGTTTTAGTGAATTTATGCCTTGTTCAACTTGACTAATCTGTGGATTATGAAGTTATAGCTTCAATTTCCCCAAAATTGGGAATTTAGTGGAAAGACTCAACGGAGTCGACTTTAGAAGAATTGAACATGTTAGACTCTAATTTCAATCTCACGAAGTTTGAACGCATTTGACTTGGTTTACTCAAGGAGTTGGTTTAATTGATTGTAACAAGTTGTTATGAAAGATTGGTATTTGTGCAAATTATTGCCTTGATGTGATTACGGTAGAGATTATCCCCTACTTGGATGGTCGAATTCGCTCTTGCCGGATTCGGACCTTAAATTGGTTTAAGTCAAGTAAATATCTACTGTGCATTGCATTAAGTCCATTGGCATTAAATGGTTTGTTTTTCGTCGTGGTGGGACGATACACGCCTTCAAGCCTATGGGATTCGTGCTCGCTATGGATCGCACCCGACCTGGCCACACACCTCCACCGTGGCCGCAGCGGGGGAAGTAGCCCCTTTTGCCGTATCGTTAAGTGCCGCATTGGTCTATCGAGATCGAGTAGCACTTCGGCCTGCCACGATGAATTCACATAACATCGATGGTACGAACCAAGAATTTTAATGTTTTGCGGGAGCTACGGAAGCCGTGACTATCATATCCTACTTGTATGATTTACTTTACGCACTTATGTGAATAAGGTGCTAAGTGTTAAATGATGATAACATGCCATATTAGTGATAAATATCATGCTATAATATGAACATGCATATTTTGGTAACTTACTAAGTCTTTCGACTTACTCTATTTGTTTGCTTTGTTTTCCTTAGATCAAAGCCGAGGTGACGCTCCACGCTAGATTCACGCATTCGCTTGGACGTTGTGAGCAATGCTCTTTTGGACATTAATGGTTAATCTTGTATTTTGGAAAGCAGATTTATGGGAAGCAAGTCATGTAGACTTAGCTTGGGTTTTTGTGTTGTAGTAACTTATTATTAATACTTGTAATCTTTTGGCATGCCGACTATAAGTCGAGCTTGTTTATATGTGTGTATGGTTCATCATAGTTTCTTCCGCTAAAGCGGCGTTTAAAGTATTATTATTGTTGTGTCTCCGGCATGTGGCGTTGAGGTTTATTAAGCATGTGTTAATTGTAGGAGTAGTTGTTGTTCCGGCTGTAACGTCCCGATGACTTGTTTAATTCAAAGTTTTTCCGGCCAAGTGTAGCCGAGTTGTTAATTATCTGAAATGTTGCGCCACGTGAATTTTAAACCCACTTATGCATGCTTATGTGTTTAACTTGATTATTTGGACGGCGCGATTCGGGATCTCGCATTGGGGTCCGGGTCGGGTCGTCACAGCTTAACTTAACTTAACTTAACTTAACTTAGATTAACTTAACTTAATTTAACTTAACTTAAATGTAACGTATCTTAACTTAGCGTAACGCAACTCAATGTAACTTAACGTAACGAAGCTTAACTTAACTTAACTTAAGCTAGCTTAACTTCTAACAACTTAACTTAGCAAGCAACAACTTAACTTAACTTAACTTAGCTTAGCAGCAACTTAACTTAACTTAACTTAAACGTAACTTAACTTAACTTAACGTAACATAACTTAACGTAAGTTAACATGAAAACATGCTACGCCTATTGGCGAAATGGTATAATGGACTGCGATGGACCATTATAACATGAAAACATGCGTCGGCTATTGGCGAAATGGTATAATGGAGTACGATGGACCATTATAACATGAAAATACGTTACGCCTATTAATGGCGAAATGTTATAATGGACTACGATTGACCATTATAACATGAAACAGCTTACGCCTATTTATCGAAATGGTATAATGGTACGATGGACCATTATAACATGAAAACACGTTACGCCTATTAATGGCGAAATGTTATAATGGACTACGATGGACCATTATAACATGAAAACACGCTACGCCTATTGACGAAATGGTATAATGAAGTACGATGGACCATTATAACATGAAATACGATACGTCTATTAGCGAAATGGTATAATGGAGTACGATAGACCATTATAACATGAAAACACGCTACGCCTATTGGCGAAATGTTATAATGTTAACGTAACGTAACTTAACGTAACTTAACTTAACGTAACTTAACTTAACTTAACTTAACTTAACACTTTTTTTTAGGAAACAGGGACGGCACCCTGCGAGATTTTATTAAAAGAATAAAATAATACAAATTTGAGGGGGACAACCAGCCTTACCCTTATACTGGGGGGACAAAAGAGCCTAACCTCGAAAAAGAATACATAGAGAAAAACAAAAAAGGAAACTTAAGATAATCCAACATAAGGAGTGCCTATTCTATAAAGAATAACCTTTCCTTTTATAAAAGAAGGCAAATCAGATATCGAAGAAAACTCTGAGTCCTTACTTTGATCTATCCCCAAATTAGCAAGGCTATCAGTAACAGAATTCGCTTCCCTGAAACAATGACTGAAAACGAATTGGCAATCACTATGCATAGATAGAAGAGCCCGAACATAATAGTGAAGAGACCAAGGGTAATTATGACCTTTTGTGAGCCAATGAAAAATAATTTGAGAATCCAGCTCCACAATAGAATTTCTGAACCCGTGAGAATGCAACCAACAAACACCTTGAAATAAGGCCTTCAACTCAGCTTCTATATTAGTAGCATACCCAAAATAAGAGGAGTAAGCATAGATAACTTTCCCATACGAATCACAAATTAGACCACCACCTCCACTTATTCCTGGATTGCCCCTACTAGCTCCATCTGAATTGAGCTTAAACAAACCACCCAAAGGTTTAGACCACTTAACAGTCTGAATCTTAACCTGCCGTTTAGTGGCAAAAAAAGGAACACCAGAATTATTACGCAGCTCAAAAAAATTCCCTTTGCCCATTATGATAGAAAGATCAGATAATATGGCCGAAATAATGAATGAGGATGGAACTTGAGAATTGTCATAAAGAATGGAATTTCGAGCCTTCCATATATGCCAAAGAATCAGAGATGGGAGAAAGGTATGAGTAGCAGAAATAGAAGAACACCAGCTCGACATGCACCTCTGATGAATAGAGTCACCCGAGATCGGAAGATTATGAGAGAAATTAAAAGCAGCCCATATTTCCAAAGCTAAGTTGCCAGAGATAAACAAATGATTAAAAGATTCAACCGAAGGCTGTGAGCAGCAAACACAGAGAGAAGCAAGCTGGAAGCCCTTACGTAATAAACCTTCATCAACTGGAAGCCGATGTAAGAATAAACGCCAAAGAAAACACCTATCTTTTTCGGTAACACCTTGTACCAAATAAATTTGGCTGAGAGCATAGAAGAATCTGCCGGATTAACAACAGCCAAAGCCGAAGATAATGAAAATCTGCTTGAAGAAGTTTCGGTCCAGCAGGGAGAATCAGGCTGATTAATTAGACATATCCGATTCGCCAGAATAAAAGATCGAGCTTGTTTAGGGAGAACAACAATGGCCAAATCCGTGAGGTGAGCACCAGCGGAATCAAAGAGATCCTTGACTTGAGATAAAGGACAATCCGGAGGGCGAGACAGCAATGGCCCAGGAAGCCACTTATCAAACCAAATGGAGCAATTACCAAGCCCAATGTTCCATCTTATACAAGGCTCAGCAATGTGTTGAATAGATTTGAGGCGGCGCAAAATATGAGAACCTCTTGCAGACGAAAGAGAGGCATGAATTGAACGGCAATAACGAGCTTTCAAAAAAAGAGTCCACAAATTATCCACAGTACGAAAACACCACCAAAGCGTAATCAGGAAAGCTTTAATCAAAGAGGAAACAGAAGGAATACCGAGACCACCCATATTCTGCGGTTTACAACAATGCTGCCAAGCAACCCAATGAGATTTAGCGGAACCTTTTGGACCAGCCCAAAAGAAATTAGCAAATACTTTCTCCAGTATATTTATTACAGCCTTCGAAGGGTCAAGTGAAGCCAAAAGGTAAGATGAGATCGATTGAAGAACATGGCGAATGAGAGTTATTTTTCCCGCAGCATTAAGGAAAGACCCATACCAAGATTCCACTCTTGATTGCAACTTGGAAATAAGAGGATCAAACAAGTTTCTAGTCTTACGACCAAAATATAAGGGGCATCCCAAATAAGTAATGGTAAATGAGCCAAGCTGAAAACCAAAAAGAGAAGAAATACGAGCAGCTCTAGCATCCCCAATCGACGAAGAAACCTAAACCCGACTTTTTGCTTTATTAATGCTTTGACCCGACATCTGTTCATAATTATTCAGGACCTCCAAATGTTTTTGGGCAGACCACCGATTTCCATTACAAAAAAGAATTACGTCATCAGCAAATGAGAGATGGGAAATAACTAGACATCCACTAATTGTGGAATAACGGGTGCGAGGAGCCGAAGAGTGAAGACCATTGAGGCTTCGACTAAGCACTTCTGAAACAATAATGAAGAGGCTCGGAGAGAGGGGATCACCTTGACGAAGCCTCAAGATGATTGAAAGAAACCAGCCGGGGAGCCATTTATAAGGACTGAAAACCAGTTTTTCGATATAATTAGACGCCAAATAATGTCAATAAACTCCTCATTGAATCCAAATTTTCTAAGGACCTGAATAAGGAATAACCAAGAGACACGATCGAACGCTTTCTCCATATCAAGCTTGATGATTATATTGGAGCCATTAATTTTCTTCCCCAAAAAAGAGACCAGCTCTTGTGCTAAAAGAACATTATCCTGAATAACCCTCCCTTTGGTAAATGCACTTTGGTTCGGATAAATAATATGAGGGAGATACCTAGCCAATCTGTCCGCAATGATCTTGGAAATTATTTTATTGCAAAAGTTGCATAAACTTATAGGCCGTAAGTCTTTAAAACAAGACGGAGAGGCAACCTTGGGAATTGTAGCAATAAGAGTACTCGTCCAAGAACGAGGAAGAGAAAACCCGGCGAAAAATTCCTGAATGGCAAGAAACAGGTCCTCTTTTATAATGTCCCAACACGAGACAAAAAATTGACCTGTGAAGCCATCGGGGCCTGCTGCACTTTCCCCGCTAAGACCAGAAATAGAGGAGTAAATCTCGTCTTTAGAAGGCACACTGGTAAGAGCCGTGTTCCAGTCCTGAGTGACGATGCGGGGAATCATAGTAAGGTCCACAGCTGAGGACGTATTGTCAGCCGAAAGAAGACCACTAAAAAAATCAACTACTCCCTTGGCAATATCAACTTCATTCTCAAGCAATACATTATCCACTGTACGAATCGAATGAATGTGGAGACGTCGTTGCGATTGACGAACTGAGGCATGAAATATTTTTTTGTTCCCATCTCCTTCTTTGAACCGGCGAATCTTAGCTTTCTGGCGCCAATAAGCCTCTTCGGTAGTAAGAGATCTTCGCAAGATAGCTTGAGCATGAAGCATGGCAGCGCGGTTTTCATTTGAAGGATTTAGCTCAAAAAGAAATTCTTTTTCTAAAACATCCTCTTCTGCTTTAGACACAGCTGCAAAAAATGTTACCAAATGTCTCTTTGTTCCAAATGCGAAGAGCATCTTTCGTTGCCCGAAGTTTGTTGGCAAATAGAACTAGCGGTCTGCCCATAGTCATAGAATTCCAAGCATTCCGAACCACTTCCTGAAAAGAGTCATGGCTGATCCAGACGTTCAGAAACCGAAATGGTCTAGCTTTAGAAATAGAAGAAGAAGATATATTCAGCAATAAAGGGGAATGATCAGAACAGGTTCAGTTGAGATGCTGAACCGAAGAAGAGGGATATAAATCCAGAAAAGCAACATTACATAAAATGCGATCAATCCTTTGGTGAATAGTTGCTCCCTCTTCTCGCTTATTTCACCAAGTATATTGAGGACCAGAGAAACCAAGATCGGTAAGACCACAAGCAGCATTACTAGCGTGAAAATCCATGGCACCATTTCTATCCCAACCGCGACCACCTGATTTTTCAGAAGGATCGAGAATAATATTAAAGTCGCCACCCACTAGCCAGGGAGAATTAACAATTTGGGCATTAAGATCAATTAATTCTGACCAAAGAATCTGTCTATCTTGAGCATCACATTTGGCGTAAAAACAGGAGAAATAAACTGAATGAGGCCATGTATAATGCTTGAGGCAAAGAGTGACCTGCTGAGTAGAGCTTTGCACTAGAGAACAAGTGTAAGCAGATTTAACTTAACTAACTTAAAGTAATGTAACTTAACTTAACTTAAATGTAACGTAACTTAGCTTAACATAATTTAGCTTAACTTATCTTAACTTAACTTAACTTAACTTAACTTAGCTTAACTTAGCTTAACTTAACTTACCTTAACTTAACTTAAACGTAACATAACTTAACTTAACTTAACTTAATTTAACGTAATGTAACTTAACTTAACTTAAACGTAACGTAACTTAACGTAACTTAATAAATTAAAGCGTAACTTAACTTAGCTTAAGCACTTAACTTAACTTAACTTAACTTAACTTAACTTAAGCAACTTAACTTAAGCTTAACTTAACTTAACTTAACTTAAGCTTAACTTAAGCTTAAGCTTAAGCAATCTTAACTTAACTTAACTTAACTTAAGCTTAACTTAACTTTAACACTTAACTTAAACTTAACTTAAGCAACTTAAGCTTAAGCTTAGCTTAAGCTTAACTTAATCCTTAACTTAACTAAGCAGCAACTTAACTTAACTTAACTTAAGCAACTTAACTTAAGTAACTTAACAACTTAACTTAGCAAGCAACTTAAGCAACTTAACTTAGCTAACTTAACTTAACTTAACCCAGCTTAACACTTAACTTAATTAACAGCAATGTAACTTAACTTAACTTTAACTTAACTTAACTTAACTTAACGTAACGTAACTTAACTTAGCAGCTTAACGTAACGTAACTCTTAACTTAACTTAAGCGTAACTTAAAGCAACTTAAGCTTAATTAACTTAACTTAACATAAATATATTAACTTAACAACTTAAACG
Source organism: Codonopsis lanceolata (assembly GCA_013146195.2). Taxonomy (NCBI): domain Eukaryota; kingdom Viridiplantae; phylum Streptophyta; class Magnoliopsida; order Asterales; family Campanulaceae; genus Codonopsis; species Codonopsis lanceolata. The sequence continues at coordinate 5,441 of JABEVN020004158.1, read as the reverse complement.
TAACGTAACTTAACTTAACTTAACCTAAGCTTTAACTTAACGTTAAGCAACTTAACTTAGCTTAACTTAACTTAACTTAACTTAACTAAGCGTAACGCAAGCAACTTAACAACTTAACTAACGTAACGATTTAACTTAACTTAACTTAACTTAACTTAAGCTTAATGTAACTTAACTTAACTTAACATAACTATACTTAACTTAACTTAAGCTTAAATGTAACTTAATTAACTTAACTTAACTTAACTTAACCTAACATAACTTAACGCAACTTAACAACTTAACTTAAGCAACAGCTTAACTTAACTTAAGCGTGGCGTACGTGGCAACTTAACTTAACTTAACGTGGCAACTTAACTTAACTTAACTTAACTTAACTTAACTTAACTTAACTTAACGTGGCTTAACTTAAGCTTAACTTAAGCAACTTAGCAACTTGGCTTAACTAACTTAAACGTAACGTAACTTAAACTTAACTTAACGCAGCAATCTTAACTTAACTTCAACTTAACCACTTAACTTAAACTTAACGAACTTAACTTAAGCCTTAAACTTAACGCAACGTGGCGTAATTTCTTTAACTTAACGTAACGTAACTTAACGTAACGTAACTTAACTTAACTTAGCTTAACTTAACTTAACTTAACTTAACTTAGCTTAACTTAACTTAACTTAACTAGACTTAGTTTAACTTAACGTAACGTAACTTAATCGGATCAAATATTTGTTCACAACAAAGCATCAATTGCTTTAGCTGGTTTCCCTAATTTTAAATTCTCGAAATTATTTAGCTTACTAAAAATTCGTTGTCTTGGAATTAAATTGAAATTAAATGATGAAAATATTTAGCGATTTGTGCTAGAGACATGCAACACAAGATGACCACATGCAAATTCAAATTTACTCTATTTATATAATTTTGTTATTATTTTCTTAAATATATAAATTAAGTTGTAATGTGAATATTTTAATTTTTGTAATTATATTGATGTTATCATTTTAATGAATGATACTATATTATTAAATTAATATTTCAAATATTAATTTAATAATAAAATATCATTCATTAAAATGATTATAATATTTCCTATATATAATTGTGGAAGTTATATAAAATATTCACTTAAAAATAATTTTGAATAATTTTTTTAATTTTTTACTTAAAAATAATTGTGGTAGTTAATCTTTTGTTTTTTAAAATAAATTGGATTTGGTAATTTAATAATATTATATTATAAAATATAATAATATTTAACTAGTTTTACACCGCAAGCGTAGAACGCGCCACACTTTGTTTTTATTAAATTAATTTCAAACAAAATAAAAACTATAAATTAAAAGTATAAATTTAGAAAATATTGAAACAAATTAAAATTATTTATTTCGATCTCCCGCTCTCCTCTCCCGCCCACACAGATTTTCCCCCAAATTCCCTCCATATATATAGTTTTCCCAAAATTGCAAACACACTATCTTTCTAAACTCACAACCCCTCGTGCTCCTCTAAATTCCCCCAAATTCCCTCCCCGCTCTTCTCTAAACGGCGCCCTTCACTCTCCTCCCGCCATGTCCCGACATAACCCTCTCAGATCCACCGCAGACAAAGCTAGCCAGCCTAGCCGGCGCTGCCCAGCCTCCGCCTCTTCTCCAAACTCCACTTTCCTCTCCCCAAAAACCCTCAATCGATCTCTCATCTCTCTCTCTCCACTCTACCTCATCGCCGCCCCCGCCTCGCCACGGCGAAGACCGAAGAAGACTCAAGAAGCCTCTCATCTCATGCCGTCACTCCTTCGATTTGACCAAACCCGGTGGGGAGCTTCCTTCTCCATTGATGAAGACTTCCCATCTCTATCGAAACCGCTCAAAGCGGTGATGGCTTTGCGATCCGTAAGATCGATGGTTGTCTCTCTTGGTTACTTATGTTCTTGTTTTGTTTGTGGTTGCAACGGTGGGGAGCCGAATGGTTTCGCAACCGGTCAAAGCCGATGGGTCGTTGAGCCTTTTGGTAGTCGGAGACTGCGAGAACTCACAACCGCCTGAAGTTGCTATTCGTAAGCGTGATTTGATTTAGAGGTTTCTTAAATTTTAGCATTACTGTATATTCAATATATGTGTACATTTTCTTTCATTTTCACGGCTTCTCCATCCCATATGGATACAAAGGAGCAAAGTCAATCTCGTGTTTGAATTTCATTCTCCTTTGCGGAATTCAAGTAAGATCATTTTAAATTTTTTTTCGATTAACTGCTGAAGTTGAGAATTTTTTGCTTTGGTGTGTCAAATACTCTTGCTATAGATTAATCAACTTTCTGAATGGGTTAGTTTTCTTAATCAAATCTATAACAACAGTTGGTTCTTATGGTTTGAGTGCAATTTGTCTATGGATTCATTGAAAATTTTGAATAAAGATCCTTTGCCGAGATTAGTCTTTGTTTTCCATATCGATATTGTTAGACTATTTGTTAAATGGATAATTGTGTCACATTATGGTGGATGGATTTAAGTGGTCCTCTTAATTTTCATTTAATAATTAATTTGTATTTGTCCTAGATAGAAATGTTATTCAAATTTGGGTAGCCTATGTTTTGTGAATTCTTTGGAAATGCTGAAATTTGGGAGAGTATTGTTGCAGAAATTTGTGGTGGTATACTGTGATTATACCTGTACAAATTGATGATATCTTTTGATTTAAAGGTTAAAATTTTCTGGTGAATTGTTGGCTGGTAATAGTTTGGTAACTGATTTTTCAAGTTTCTTTATATATTTTCTTGTTGTTTATTATTTGTCTCTTTTTCTGTTCTTTCTGTGTTACACTTTCTTTGTCAGCATAAATTTAACCCAGATGTTGGCTGGTAAATCGTAATATTTGGGATAATGTACAAATCGATGTATCATTACTTTAAGGGTGGCTTCAATTTTGAGCATTGTTGCGAAGTCTATGGTTGAACAAAAGTTAATGGGGACACTTTGGCTTTTTACCCTGAAGATTAAGGCATTAGGCTAACCCATTCTATATCATTCATGATTGATTGATTTTAGGTTATAAAATATTCTGCCATGCCCATGTTTTGTGGATTTGCATAAATTTGGTTATGTCTGCACATGGATACAAAATCTCCTTTTTAATTTGATTTTTTTTTTACAATTTTTTCGATCTCATTTTACTAATTTATCAAAGATTTCTTATTATTTTCGAAATTATTCATCAATTTGGACTTCAAATTCGCAGCTTAAGGAGCTTTTGATGTCATGAATTGCACATTTTGCTTCATATACCTTATTACCTTTTTTTTTTTTTTTTTTTTTCAAATTTTCAGCTTTTTCATTTTCATTGTTATTAGTCTTCTCGTGTCAAGACATCATTTTTAGAGATTTTTGCATCTTCATTATTAATGAACTTCATATATAATGCTTTGTTTTGGGGAAAAAACTGCATCTTCATGTTTTTGGCAAAAGCCATATTTACTTTAAGAAGAAAGTTAGAAAGTTTTCCTTTAATTGGTGTGACACAAACAAACAAACACATATGACGTGAAGCATATTCGCATAAACACACATACCCACACATAATCATACACATACGACACACACACGCACTCTGAAACAGATTGTCATTTAGTGGAGTGTTCTAATCTTTCTCATTAAACCTAAACCACAACTCTAAACACTAACTTAACCGTAATCCCTAAACCTAAACATAAACCTAAACCATAAACCATAAACCTAAATCGTAACACTAACCTCAAACCTAAACCATAACACTAACCCTAAACCTAACCCCACCCCCACCCCCCCACCCCCATCCCCAACCCCCAACCCCCAACCCCAACCCCAACCCCAACCCCACCCCAACCCCACCCCCACCCCTCAACCCCAACCCTAAACCCTAAAACCTAAACCTAAACCTAAACCTAAACTTAAACTTAAACCTAAACCTAAACCTAAACCATAAACTTAATTCATAACACTAACCTTAAACCTAAACCATAAACTAACCCCTAACACTAACCCTAAACCTAAACCTAACCACATCCCCAACCCAACCCCACCACTATCCCCAACCTAAACCTAACCCCAACCCCACCCCCCACCCCCAACCCTAAACCCTAACCCCACCTAAACCTAAACCTAAACCCAACCCTAAACCTAAACCTAAACCAACTTAAACCCAACCCCACCCAAACCCAACCTAAACCCTAAACCTAAACCCAAACCTAAACCCAAACCTAAACCTAAACCTAAACCCCAAACCATAAACTTAATTCATAACCTAACCTTAAACCTAAACCATAACACTAAACCTAAACCTAAACCTAACCCCAACCAAACCCCCACCCCCAACCCCACCCCCAACCCTAACCCCACCCCTAACCCTAACCCCAACCCAACCCCACCCCTATAAACCCAAACCCCAAACCCAAACCCAAACCTAAAACTAAACCCAACCTAACCCCAACCTAACCCCAACCCCCACCCCAACCCCAAACCCCAACCTTAAACGTAAAACCTTAAACCTTAAACCCAAACCCAAACCTAAACCCTAACAACCTAACCTTAAACCCCAACCTTAAACCCTAAAACCCATAACTTTACCTAAAACCCTTAAACCAAACCCAACCCACCCCCCACCCCCACTCCCTAACCTTAACCCCCCACCTAAAACCATAACACTAACCCTAAACTTAACCCTAACCCCAACCCCACCCCACCCCACCCCACCCCACCCCACCCCCCAACCCCAACAACTCCTCAACCCCCAACCCCAACCCCAACCCCATCCCCATCCCCATCCCCAACCCCACCCCCACCCCTATCCCCCGCCCCTAGCTACCCCCAACCCCACCTCACCCCTAAACCTAAAGGTCTTAATATTTTTTATTTTTATTAAATGTTAGTTTGTAATTAAAATGTTATAATTCTATTTTATATTGTAGATGAAATATACATGTTAGTTTGTATGGTACGTATGCTAGTGTAAATTTAGTGTACAATTAATGTTTAAACATCGATTTATGTACGCTTGTTAGCCGGGTAGCCATGTTGATGCTATGAAATCCATGGTTGTAGTTTAATTGACTTTGAAACAAAAAAAGATAATCGTATGTTGCTTAGGTGGGTGTTAGTGTAAATAGTAAGACTATAAATGGTGTTAGTGTAAATTTAGTGTATTAATGCTTAAACATCGATTTATATACGTTGTTAACCGGGTAGCCATGTTGATGCGGGTATGGAAATCCATGGTTGTAGTTTAATTGACTTTGAAACCAAAAAAGATAATTGTATGTACGTTAAGGGTGTTAGAGTAAATGGTAAGAATTAAAGGGGTGTTAGTGTAAATTTAGTGTATTAATGCTTAAACATCGGCTATGTACGTTTGTTAGTCGGGTAGTCATGTTGATGCTATGGCGAAATCCATGGTTTTAGTTTTTTAATTGACTTTG
>JABEVN020004157.1:0-15264 GCA_013146195.2 Codonopsis lanceolata | reverse complement strand
AATCGGTGAGCGATACTTACACCAATATAAAGCCTCATGTAGGCGCCATCTCAATACTAGGCGGTAAGCGTTATTATAAGCAAATTTGACTAATGGCAAATGAGAATCCCAAGCGCCCTTGAAATCATGGCGCAAACACGCCAGCGAAGCCTTCTAACGAGGCATCGCTAAAAATCACAAAGTTCTCCAGAACACTAGGCAATGCTAAGATAGGAGTCGTAGTCAACCTCCTCTTCAACTCTGAAAACTAGCCTCACACTTATCACTCCATATAAAAGAAGACTTCTTACGAGTCAAATTAGTCATCGGAGTAGCGATCTTGAAAACCCCTCAATGAACCTACTGGTAATAACTTGCCAAGCAGAAACTACGGACCTCGGGATTTACCGTACTAGGCATCTTCCACTTAGTAATCGCCTCAACCTTGGATGGATCCACATAATACCATCGCTGGAACACCACGTGCCCTAGAAAACAAACTTGCTCTAGCCGGAAAGCACACTTACTAAATTTCGCATAAAGTTGCTTCTTGCAAGATAGAAGGAACCTCTTTTAAATGATTCTTATGTTCCTCTCGTGACTTGGAGTGAGAATGTCATCAATAAATACCACCACAAACAATCAAGATAGTCATGGAAAACTCTATTCATCAAGTCCATAAAAGCTGCGAGGTGCATTCGTCAAACCAAAGGCATAACCACGAACTCATAATGGCCATACGTGTGCGAAAGGCGTCTTTGGAACATCCTCCTCTCGAACTATCAACTGATAATAGTCACTCCTCAAGTTGAACTTGAATAGAACAATGAACCTCGAAGTTGATCAAAGAGATCGTCAATGTGTGGCAAGGGATACCTATTCTTGATAGTAGCTTTGGTTCAATGTCGATAGTCTATACAAAGCGTAAACTACCATATTTCTTTCACAAACAATACGGTGCACCCACGATGACACACTCGGTTTAATGAACTCCTATCTTGAAGTTCTTGCAACTACTCTTCAATTCTCTCAACAACCATTGGAGCTAATACGTAAGGCGCTCTAGATATAGGCGAAGTCCCTGGCAAAAGCTCAATTTAAAACTCTAATTCTCGGTCGGGAGGCAAGGCAAGAAAAGGACAAGCACTTGCAAAACAGTAGTGCGAGTCGGACAGTTGAGCTAACGAGCTCAATAAAGGTAGAGAAGTCGTATACAAAAATACGGGTCATGGAGAAACGAATCTGCGGAGGCGGTAGGGAATAGAAATACTTAAATATCATCTCCAATCGATTCCAAAGTCAAGTCATCTTGACTCTTGACAGGGTTCAAGGACATTATCGAGGTTTACAAAGTTCCAACAAACGTGGACATTGAGGTGAAAATTCCTCTTTATCAACTAAACAGGTGATTCGTATGCATGCACAATGGTTGCACCAAACTAACAAACTTTCCAACAATTAGTTTTTTGGGCTAACTAAATTATTCCGGTCATAACACGAATCTCTAGGGTCTAACGCCCTTACACTAAAATCAAGTAGTCAATCATCATGGACCACATATTCGCCTTTCAAAGAAGACATTCAATACCATGTAATTCATTCAATCATGTCACAAGTTCAATTTATTCATAACATGATTTCAATATACACGTTGCACATATTTGCACAAGCAAAACAAGATACCACTTTCAATTTCATTCCAGTTGGTCATGGGTTCAGTCGACTCCTATATCATATTATACCATTCTAGTTCTCCAACGAATACCTCTTAATAATCAAGTCAGGGGCCCTCTGAAGTGACTTCAAAAGCTTTCGTCGTTTAGGATGCGGGAGGAGTTACAAGTCACAAAAGAGCATCCTTTATGAAGGTCTCATGCACATATAATATAGTTACACTTAGGCATGGAAATCAATATCATATACATAGTATTTTAATCTACCATGCAAGTATACCAAGTATGGAACATTCTTACTCTTAACGATCCACTAATGATAGATAAATCCTTTTACAAAATGCTAATACTCTATAAACGTATTAGTCGCATAACGGTACAAGATAATAACTTAATAATCCTTGGCTAGCAAATAGTTATTAACTAGAAGACCTCAAATCACTATGGGTCAAGACGTAAACGAGCTAACAATTAATCCAATCATCGGTCATGTGATCACCTATTGGGTACTCACCAAGTCTCAACTCGAAACCGCAACAATACCTTGATTATTAGGGTATTCCTTCAATCTCAATAACATGTAGCAGGAAAGAGTCCTCCAATTCCCGACACTAAGGCCCAAGTACTCACGATTAGGCACTACAGTAGATATATATACTTATGTAGAAATCACGGAATACACTAGGTACTACGGGAGGCTTAGCCACTCCGCTCAAGAAGGTGTAACACGTTCAAAGGCACTAATGGACACCACGACGATCACGCTCGAGATCGACAATCTGAGCTTATTTGGTCGCTCGCGACGGATAAGAAGCAATAGCTCTACAAGGCAGCAACACACACTCTTGGTATAACTGCAGCTTAAAAGCAACATAGGAGGAATATGATACTCCTAGACACAAGCTTGCACTCACGACAATCTAGACCAAATCGAACTTAGTACTCCAAGTCCTATACTTGTACAAAAGAACATGCCGAATAGGCACTAACAAGAACACTGACGGTGATTACTCAACAACAACCCAAACCCCCAAGGCCATGGAACCTATCCTAGCTTATAGCTAACGAGAGCTCGACACCAAGCGGCGACCCAACCCCAGGAGGAGCCGGACCGCCCAAATAAGGGGAAATCAAGTGGACAAAAAACATGCTAGGACTCATTTTAAGAAAACGACGTGATGCAACATTAGAGATGTAGCACGCCTCAGCTCAAAAGGGCCGATAATTTTAAAACTTTTAAAACCTGATAGAACAGCTAAGCAATTAAATCAAGTCATCGGCGACACTACATGCCGAAACCCAAGCTAACAGTTTATAGACAGGAATTAGATAAGAGCTAATAGTATGCTCAGCGGAAGACTTATACATAGAGAACTATTAAACAGGATAACCAAAGCTCGGCTTACACGATGCCGCAAGATAAAGGGGTTACAAGTACTACAAGAGTTAAACTACAAGTAGCTATATAAAGCATCAAGATCAAGTTCTATACAAATTTCCAAGCATAGTCTAATTGAATTGCTTTAACCCATCGTCCTTGCAAAATAACAAAAGAAATGAAGAGGACATCTAGACCACCTCTTCAAACTGCAACGGCAGAAAAAAGGAGGAACAATGCACGAACACCGCAATCCTCAACGAGAAGAACCTGTCTTGCTAGGATCTAAAGCAGTAAAGGGGAATGGGTAAGTCATAAAGACTTGTAAGCTATCAATCATGCATGTCATGGCAATATGCAACATACAAGGCAAGATATCGTCACATAAGCATAGAGATCATATATCCAAGATGCACATTGTTTCACATAGGTGCACGAAATTAAATCACATAGGATAAGGATATATGGAGAGCCGGGCCGCTTCGTAGTTCCTGCATAGAAGCGTTATCTGGAGTGTGCATGTGTCAGATGCGTGTAAGTACATCGACCTTTCGAGGAGATGCCCGGGATAGACACCAATGATGCTCGTATTGATTACAGCAAGGGAGCTACTTCCCCACTGTGGCCACAGTGGAGGCGTGTGTGAACAAGGACAGGATGCCAGCTGGACTCATGCAAATGCCAAGTAGTGTCTACTTAACAAATTCTCAAGTAGGAACGAGGTCGACAAGAGCGAACTCATTCATGACAAGTAAATATTCTCATCAATAATCAGCAGAATGAGTTCGACAAGAGCGAACTCAACATGTCAAATAGCTATTCCATTACATGACATCAAGAATCAAGCACGGTAATCAATCCAATTCTCAAGAGTCTGGAATTATCATCAATAGTCAAGCAGGAATGAGTTCGACAAGGGCGAACTCAACATGTCAAATAGGTATTCTATTACATGACATCAAGAATCAAACACGGTAATCAATCCAATTCTCAAAAGTCTAGAATTATCATTCTTAGAGGAACGTGTAAGAACGTCGTAGGGATTGATCATTGAGCCGGTATTGTTCAATGGCTCACTAAGTTTGACTCGCTGAGTCGTCTCTAAAAATTCATCCAAGAGAGTTAAGATGCTAAATGCATCCATAACCCTTTTCTAAGTTCTCGTGTCGAGTAACTAGGCCGTTAATCCACTTAACAACCATAGTCAAGAATTATCAAGTTCAACATTTCATAATTCAAGGGAACTTTAGAATCATTATTTCCAAAGTTAACAAAAGCCAATAGTCCAAGATCATTAGTTATTCCTAGGAAGACATAGAACACATTTGATTCTAAGCATAGGTCTCAATCAATAGGATGAACAATTCATAGCATGTGAAACCCTAGAAATCATCATATCCAAGAGTTATCAAAAGTCATTGGTCCAAGAACAATAGTTGTTCCTAAGGAGGCATAGAACATAGTTAATTCTAGGCATAGGACCCAATCAATAGGATGAACAATCTATAGCATGTGAAACCCTAGAAATTATCATCTCCAAGAGTTATCAAAAGTCATTGGTCCAAGAACAATAGTTGTTCCTAAGGAGGCATAGAACATAGTTAATTCTAGGCATAGGACCCAATCAATAGGATGAACAATCTATAGCATGTGAAACCCTAGAAATTATCATCTCCAAGAGTTATCAAAAGTCATTGGTCCAAGAACAATAGTTGTTCCTAAGGAGGCATAGAATATATTTAATTCTAGGCATAGGACTCAATCAATAGGATGAACAATCTATAGCATGTGAAACCCTAGAAATCAACATCTCCAAGAGTTATCAAAAGTCATTGGTCCAAGAACAATAGTTGTTCCTAAGGAGGCATAGAACATATTTAATTCTAGGCATAGGACCAAAAGAACAAGATGAACATCTCACTCAAAGTCCTTACAAACTCAACTCAACATGAAGCATGGCATGGACATGGTAGGAGCATGGGAAACATGAGAAGAGGGGGACATGGAAAGTCTAACATACATCCTAAGGGGAATCAATAGCTTACCTTTCACCAAGGAAGAAGATAGGAAGAGCACAAACCAATCGGTTGGAACTGCTCAACTCTTCAAGCTCTACTCTTTTAATGAAGGGGGCTTGAGCAAAAGATGAGAGGATGATGGAGGACCAAGAGATCACCTTCAAGAGGCCATAGGAGACTTGGGAGAAGAAGGAATTTCGTTCATGAAGAGTGTAGGAGAAGAATGAAGGTCAACAAGCCAGATTGTGCTTATATTGGCTGAAAATCTGAGTGGCACAAGTGTCACCCTCTTGTGGTACAATAATATCTGATTTTGTTTGATTAAAGATCACTAATGGTAGGTTAAACCATTCTTAAAACATGTTAGGTAATGTTAGGACATAAGCAAGGGTGTTAGGAAGGTTTTAGAAAGGTTTGGAAAGAGTTTTAAGTGCCAAAGTTCGCATATGCTGTAAACAGGAAAAATCCCGTAGACGGCTTCTCGAAGATGAGGCGGGCGCCTCCCTGCGCCCGATCCGATTTTTGAGCCGTTGAGCCGAGGCGGGCCGGTGCACAAATTTCGATTCGGCCGGCTCGACTAGGCCTTGAACTTGGTCTAAACATGCTCTAAATGATCCCAAACTCATGGGAAACCATTCTAAGGTCTAACCCAACTCAAAACAAATCGGAAACACACCCGAACAACACCCGAGACAATGTAAAACAAGGCTCGAATCAAGCGACGAATGGCTAACGAATCAAACGCCAATCAACCACCAATCAAACTAGGATAACTTGGACATGGACAAGGCTTGATTAAACATGGTTATGACTTGAATACAAGTCCAAGAAATCAACGAACATTTCGCATCTCTACGAAATACAAGCAATACGGTAACGAGGGAAATCGCTAAGGGCTTAAACAAAGCAAGAAGGTTTATAAACTTCCAATCAAGCTTACTATGATTCTAATCATGTTAAGAGCTTCAAGAATGATTTAAGAACATTTCTAAATCATATATAAAGACTAGGTAAACATGCTCACGATTAACAAGAAAACATGAAGACCACCACACATTACACATGCGAGAATCCGGGGTGTTACAGGTAATACCAATCTGTTTCATTCGTCGGTCAAACAAACTCGTAACAAGCTTGCTATACACCGTATTACCGATATGCATGGAATCATTGCGGATACGGAGGATTCTATCAAACCGCTATTGAATACTTCTCGGATCAGCCCTTGCCCATGTTCTGATAATAACCTCCTATCAGTCGTTCCATCTTTAATATCTTCTGATCATAACAACATGCTCTCCAATCCTCCTTCTTTAGACGAAGTTAAAAAGGTTGTTTTTGATCTTAATGGTGATGCAGTGTCACAGGCCCCGATGGTTTCTGCAAATTCTATACAACTTTTATATTATTTAGACCTTTTTCTTGCGATCTCTCGAATTTTTTTGGGTTTTGAAATGCCAAAATCATGGACTAGTACTCTCATCATCTCTATTCCAAATACAAGCCACATTGAAACATTCAAAGATCTTAGGCCGATCAGTCTCTGCAATTTCTGTAATAAAATTATCATCGAAATAATTTCTTCTAGGCTGGCTACGGTTCTTCCTTCTATCATTTCAGAGAATCAAAGTGCATTCACAAAAGGGAGGCTTATTCAAGATAACCTGCTTCTTGCCCACGAGCTGACTCATCAACTCAAGAAAAAAGTTAATGGAACCAACGTTATCATCAAATTAGACATGGCCAAAGCCTTTGATAGGGTCTCTTGGCTTTTTCTTATTGGGGTGCTCCGCAACTTTGGTTTTAATGAGACGTTTATTGATATTATCTGGAGAGTTATTTCCAATAAATGGTTCTCAGTTTCAATTAATGGTTCATCGGCGGGATTCTTTCATTCTACTCGGGGTCTTCGTCAGGGGGATCCTCTCTCGCCAAGTTTATTTATTATTGCCGCAGAGGTTCTTAGTCGAGGCTTAAACAAACTCCAGACAGATCATCCTAATTTTGCGTACTCTTCATCAAGGGGATGTCCTATAATATCTCATCTGGCTTTCGCGGACGATATAGTTCTTTTTGAAACTGTCTAAGAATTCTGCTTCAACATCGTAAATTTCTTAGCCTCTACGAGCAGTGTTCAGGGCAATTGATTAATCAAGGTAAAAGCAATTTCTTGGTCTCTCATACCATCTCGGCTTCTAGAATTTCTACTATTAGTCGGCATGTTGGTTTTAGCCATAAAACTCTTCCAGTCCAGTACCTTGGTTGCCCTCTTTTTGAAGGGAGGAAAAAGAAGACTCTTTTTGATCCTTTAATTGAGAAGTTGCAAGCTAAAATTAATTCGTGGATAGGGGCTTTTCTCAATCAAGCTAGGAGAGTTACTCTTAACAATTCAGTCCTTCATTCCATTATTATGTATCAGATTATGATCTTAGATCCTCCTGCTGCTGTGCTAACACATATCAATAGAATGTTTGCCAACTTTTTCTGGGGGACAGTTGATGGAAAATCTAAAGCTCACTGGATCTCTTGGCAGAATTGTTGTCGGCCGGTTTATGAAGGTGGCGTTCGCATTCAATCTCTTTCGGATATCATTCAAGCCTTCTATATACATCTTTGGTGGCGCTTCCGATCCTCTGATAATCTGTGGAGTAACTTCATGTTGAAAAAGTATTGTTCTCTCTTGCACCCGATTATTGCAGCCTATGCTTCGGGGTCTCATACATGGAAAAGAATGTGCTCTCTTCGTGAGAAAGCTGAACAACAAATTATCTGGATTATAGGGAATGGCAATTGTTCGGTGTTGTTAGATAACTGGTTGCCTAATGATATTTCTCTTCCTTCAGCCGTGGGTCAAGATCAGATGGTTCGCGATCTTTTCAATTCTCCCACCAGCCTGCATGAAACTACTCGAAGGAAATTGGGTCCAGCTATTGTTAAATCTATCTCAGATCATGGTATCTCCCTTTGTAATATCCCAGATTCTTCCCTATGTCGTCTATCCAAAAACGGTAAGTTCGATTTCTCTTCAGCCTGGCAGCTTGCTCGTACTCATGGGCCTCTTATTTCTTCGGCTAGATTCATATGGCATAAGCTGCTGCCTCGCTATATTAGCCTTTTCATGTGGCGTCTTTTGCTTCGCCGTCTGCCTCTCGATGAGAGTATCTCCAAACGAGGTGTTCAGCTTGCATCTAGATGTCATTGTTGCAACATGGGTCACATTGAATCATACCTGCATGTTTTTTTGGACAGTGCTTCAGCCAGATTTATTTGGACTGAATTTAATCACCTTGGTGGTGTAAAATGTCTGGCCAATTCTATTGCTCAATGTTGTTTTGCTTGGTGGTATCACAATCATCATTCTAGCCTGAATATTATAGTGCCTTCGGTGATTCTCTGGGAAATCTGGAAAGCTATAAACTCGAGTCTTCATGAAGGTTCTCGTGCTCCTCCCTGGCTCATTGTTGATCTAATTAAGCGTCTCATTAATTCTATTCTCATAGGAGCTGGTCTTATTCCTCGCCTCGGCTGGGACCTTCTCTTCTCTTCTCGGTTGGGTGTTATTTCCTCTAAGAAGATTCAGGTGGTTACTTGGTCTAAACCTCCCTCAGGCCGTGTTAAACTTAATTGTGATGGGGCTTGTAGAGGCAATCCGGGGCAAAGCTCAGGTGGTGGGATTATTCGCAACAGTTTGGGGGAATCTATCTTTGTTTTCTATACTTTTTATGGCAATTCTACTAGTTTTCATGCTGAATGGCAGGCTTTATATCAAGGTGTTACTTGGCTGAAGTCTAACAATTTCAAGCACGCTATGGTGGAAATCGATTCAAAGCTGCTTTTAGACTGTATTCGTGGTGACTTGAAGCCTCCTTCGAAGAGCTCCTACTTAAGCCGATCCATTAAAGATACTGTTAGGGACATGCATATATCCATTCGTCACATTTTTCGGGAAGCTAATTCAGTAGCAGATGTTATTGCCAATTATGGTTGTGACCAAGGCTCCTCTACTTCTTTTTCGTCTGAGGCCATATTGCCCCCTCGCATTCGCGGTCTTATTTCCCTGGATAAAAGTGAAACGACCTACTTTTGAATTTCTTAGTTCTATGTTGCTTGTTTATTTCCTTTTCGAGGTAAGGCTCCTTTGTCCTCCCATTTATAAGGGCAAGGCTAGTTGTCCCCCTCAAGTTTGTATTATTTTTTCATATAAATAAAATCCCACAGGGTACCGCCCCTGTTTCATAAAAAAAAAAAAATAATAATAATAATAATAAAAAAAAAGATTGCACAAATTCTTGAAAGATCAAAGCAGAGCAAGTCTGCCTCGAGGGACCATGCGGCCCCAATAGCATGCGACCGCATACTAGAAGGATACTCAACATCACATTTTCTGGTTACCTTGCGAAGGCAAGACCTTTCCCCCTTGCGGCCACAAGCCCGACAGACCCAAAATGGCTTGAAAAACAACCTAAAAGACCCCCAAACACTTAGCCAAATCAATGAGGCTTTAAACCTCAATAAAAATGGGTCTAAAACTCATCACAACCACTCTCAAAGAACACCCGAACAATCCGAACGAAGGAGGGAAAGAAGGAGAACTAAACAAGCGATTCAACCAACGTTTCAACAAACATGCATATGAGATTCTAAGCATATTAAGAGTATTATGAATGACTTATACATGATTCTAACACATATATAAACTAAGTAAATATGCTCATGAACATCAAGAATGCATGAAGGCAAGCACAAAATGCTCATGCAAGAATCCGGGTTGTTACACATGCTCTTCGTTAGATGAGCTTTCATCAATTTTTCTAAAAGGCTGCTGGTGTGTGTCCTTCCTTCCATACTTTGCAAACTTTTTGAAACGTTTTACAAACATAGCAAATTGTTCATCTAAAAGAAAATCGTTTTCACATGAAGAAGTAGAAGGTTTGTTATCAACTGGAGTTTCTTCTTGTACCATGGTAGGCAAGGACACGCTTCTCTGTTTGTCCTGCTCTAGAGCTTGATTCACTTCGAGCTCGTAAACCTTTAAACTTGCATAAAGACTACGGAGAGTCATTTCGTTTAAGTTTTTAGATTCTTTCATGGCAGTGGTCTTAACATGCCACAGACTACCTAGAGAGCCTAGAAATCTCATATTCATTTCCTTTTTATGATAAGTTTTACCAAGAGAAAAGCAGTTATTTATTACCTCACTGAAGCGATCGTAAGCTTGTCTCAAGGTCTCCTTGGGATCCTTCTTGAAAGAATCGAATTGTTGGATGAAGGTGTATTTTCTGTTGTCTCTTGTGTCTTGGTCTCCTTCCAAGTACTCGACAAGAGCCTCCCACATTTCTTGTGCATAAGTACACCAGATCACTTGTTGGTAAGTTCTGGTGTCTAGTGAGCTACTTATGATGTTGATGGCTTTTCTATCTAGCTCTACTAGCTTTCTATCGTCCTCTGTCCATTTAGATTCTTCTTTGGGTACTTCAGCAGTAGATTTGCTTTCATTGGTATATGACGTCCTACTAGTAGGCATTTCCACAACCTGTTGTCAATAGAGTTCATAAAACGCATTACCTTATCCTTCCAAACATCGAAATGGCCTTCGTACAATATTCGGACGTGGTTCGCATTTGATGTAGGCAGCATGTAGTGTGTTTGTGCCATTGGATCGTGATGAACTCTAAAGAAACAACAATAAGAAGCAAAAGATAAAGTGTTGATGCAGATCTTCTTGTTGTTGTTGAGGACTTCGTTGATCAGTTTAAGATCTATTGAATGCACTGAGTATATAAGACTTGAAGTTGTTGGAGAAATTCAAAGCATTATTTTCTTTAGTCTTTAATGGCAGTATTTATAGTTGGGGCATTCTTGAGACCGTTTGGAGAAGATGAAGAGTAACAGCTCTATTAGGTTGAATGCATTAAATGCATGGAGCTGGCTTTGTAGATTATGTCTTCACTGATACTGAGCAGATAATGGTGTAGAGTTGTTGCAGTAGTTGGCAGGTGAGCAATCAGAGTTACAGACCAGCAATAGTTGGTACAGACTGTAAGTGTCAGTCTGTTCACCTGCTATGTCACTATTCAGAGGCGAAAGTCTTCTTGCTTTTAGAAAGTCGGTCGCGTGTCTCGAGAAGTCAAGAGGCTGAGAGGATTGGTTTAATTCAAATTCAAACCGATAAAGGTTGAATTTAATTAATCCACTAAAAAGCTTGATGATTTGGACATATCATGCTTGAGTAAGTGCGCATGGTCCGCCGATCTTGAATGAGGTCTTCGGTGAAGCTTTGTTGAAGTCTTCCTTGAACATGAAGCCTATAAAAACTATTCTATGGCATAATTCTATACACGTTGACACGCTAATTGATACGCAGCCCAATTAGCCACTAATTATAGAACCTAATGTAATGTATGAACAGATGTAAATCAAAATACAAATGAGAAACAACACATGGTCTCTGGAACATTATGGTCACATATGGTTTGCGGCAGGGAGATAGCTGTTGTGTCCATTGGTGAGCTTTGGAAGAAACCACGGAATAGTTTGAACAAAGTTATGGGAGTGGGGTGGGACATTGTCAGGCGGGCCTTGGAAGAGGTATGAGAGGAGTTTAATAGAATTAAATGAGATTCCTATTGTAGATGTTTCAAACAAATACCAAAGGAAAGCGAGTGCTTGTTTAGGGAATCGAACAGTCATGGATATGGAAGATACTAAGGAAAGGATAGTGCGGATGGAACTTGAGTCCTTTCATGAAGAGACCATGGCGGTGGAGAAGGATGGTAAGGAAATTTTGGTAGTTTGGAGTGGGCCTCTGCTTGAGTGTTATGTTTGCAATGGCTTCTGTTATTTCACTAGGGAGAGAAAGGATAGGGATCAGTTCTGGTGTTTTAGGGTTGGAGGAGGAGGAAAGGGCTTCATTGATGGGGAACGCCATTGGGATGATATTGGAGTTGTATTCAAGGTTGGTTTCTTTGGAAATTCTATATACCTTTTTATACTCTTTTGGCCTTGAGAGAAAGTCCGCAAGGACATTTTTGTTCCTTTGATATGTTTGATAGTGAATTTCCACGTGAGAACCAATTTGACCATCTTAAAAGTCGCGGCCTAAGGAAGTATCTTTCGCTTGAATTGGAGCATGTGGGGGAAGACGACATGTCCATCTCGACTTGAAAGTCATGCCCGATTAGATAGAATTGAAAATTTTCTATTCCTCTTTTGACGCAAGGATTTCTTTGAGCGTGGAATGGTAGTCTTTGTTCGATGGCTTAAATGTACCACTTTTGTATCCACATATTGTTCTTTGATTATCTTCACTTTGGACAAGAAGGACCATTGCCCAATATTCATCACTTGCGTCTCTCTGAAGGATCCTTTTATCTGACGAAGCAGGAATCTTTAAAGGGGGCATCGTGCTTGCCAATTGTTTGATTGACTTGACAGCTTCAGTTTGTGTTGTAGTCCAAGGAGGAGGATCCTTTTTCAGCATAGGGAATAGACATATTGTATGTGCAGATAGCTTTGGTAAGAAATATGCCATATAGTTGACTAGTCCAAGGAACTACTTGGATTTCTTCTTGTGAAGATAGAATATCGGGAATTTGTGCGAGTTCTTGAGCAATGGGGTGAGGGGTATTTACCGTTAGATATCTTCATCCCTAGAAAATCAATGGATGAAACGCCAACTTCCATTTTCTTTTCCGAGAGCATGATACCGTACTGAGTTACCAGGGAATGGAACTGGGAGAGTAAGGCTACATGGGATTCTTCATCAAGGGAGAATAAGAGTATGTCATCGATGTAAACCAGTGTATTGGAAAGAATTGGCTCAAAATGGTTACCATTGCTTTTGAAGGCGAAAGGGACATTTTTTAAGCCGAATGGCATGACATTCCACTGGTAATGATGGTCGAGGGGATTGAGCTTGATCTTTGGCCTATCTGGATGTAATACCGTTGCCAATCGACTTGAGATCGAACTTTGAGAGAACTTTTGCATCGGATAAGGATTGGAACAATGACTTTTGCGCCGGAACTTTACGTGATCGTCGGCCAATATGATAAGCCTTAGCGTGGAAGACTTCTTATACCTAGGTAGGCTAAGGTAAGGTCGATACCCTTGGTATGTTCGATTCGCTTCGTTAGCGTGTTAGATTATCTATTGCGCGATTTAGCATTGTTGGGAACTCGACTTCGGTAGAGTGTTATCTTCCTTAATTATTGTTTACGGCCTTTGAGATATCCTAGGTCTTCGTGTACTTGTTTGAATAAATTTTATATCCTTATAATCATGTTTATAAAGTTTACATGTGATCACGACGTTCAAAGTATAGTCGTCGTTATAAGTTTGATTTCGCAATTAGTCGCTCGAAAAAAAAGTGAAACGAATGGAAAAAAAAGTTGGAAAAAAACGTTGTGATTTCTGAAAAATCTGAAAATTTGATAAAATGACTGAATTGTTAAAAAAAAAAAAATCTCAATGGTATGTCTCGTTAGAATTCCGCCAGTTCAGAAAAAGTGAAAAGTGTTCGTCTGTTGTTTTACGAACTTCGACTCGGTCGAAAAACCCATCCAATGCGGTGTTTTGATCGAGAACCAGAAATTTTTATTGGTTTTGGGATTTTTAAGGATTTTTTTAGGACACATTACTGAGTGGCGGGGAAATTGGCGTGTCATTTTGTCGACGGTGTTCAACTGGAGCAATCATAAGTTGGGCCCAGCTTTGTAAGCCATGATAACATTGCAGCGATTTTTCTTGATTTTGTTGTGAAATGTCCATCTGGAGACACACTCCCTCTTTCACCCCAATTGAGGCATTTTGGTCCCCTCACTCCCTTGATCTAATTTTCTTCCCTCGTTTGTGCATCCACCATTAGAAAATAGAGAAAGTGAGGTGTGTTCATGGAGGTTTGGGTGATTGAGTTAGACCAACCGTCATCGGCCGTCGCCATGAGTTGTTTTCATTTCCTTTGTTGTTTGAGCCCACGATTGAGTGTGCGTTACTAAATCCCTTCTTTGTCTCTGGCACATGTTGATGCTAGGATGTTAGAATATTACCCTTGATTTATTGTGTTGATACATGTCTAGATGACATGTTTATGATGGGTTTTGATTAGTGAACATGTGGGGATGGATTTGTTTGAGTTTATTGGGTTCATTGAAATGATTGGATATGAAAGTATTGATTATTGGGTTTAAAACCAGATGAGATTGAAATCGAAATTGTGCCTTGCCCTAAATTTTGGTAAGTTGTTGTTTGACTCGATAGGTCCAATATGTTTAAGATGCTATTTTGAGCCTAGGATGATAAATTCCTCGACTTTTTCGTGTTCGGGACTTACGTTTAAGATCTCGAGTTTTGGTCGGGTGAGACCAAATGGGTGTTTGTGATGATTGATGGTTTTGGGACTCCAATTGAAGTCCTTGAATGGCGTTAGTGTGAATTTATTGTTGAGTGATGGGTTTATAGTTTGGGTAATTAATTGTGGATGGAGACTTGTTTGGGCCTTTGGTCGGGAGACACGATAGTATGTTCACTTAATGAGGGTCGAATTATGACCTTGGGTGTTTATAGAAGGCTTAAGAATGTAGTTTAACAATCGTTTTATGTCAAATGTGTAGTATGTGACTTGATAGAGTCCTTATTAAAAAATTATATGTGTGGTTGTGTTTGAAGTGAGTTACAACCTCAAATTAGTGCGAAGATATTTAAGAATGTGGTTAGACAATAGTTATAGTTAAATGTAGAGAGGAGTGGGAATCCATGGGCAGAAGCCCTAGCTTCTTCTTCCTCAAATCGAGGGAGATTCAACTATCGGATGACCTCAAACTTGAGATTCTTGAAGCCCTCGATGAGTAGAAACGACTTCCACCGATTCGGTTCGATTCTCTTGAGTTTTCACTTAAGCTAGGTAAGCTACTAGACCCTCTCTTCTCTTGATTTTGTGCTCATTGACCACCTAAGGAAAACAAAATGCTTGCTATTTGTTTGAAGTCGATAACATGTATGTTGTTGTGTGAGATTTTTATTTTGATTTTTGGATTTTTTTTTGGTGGTGAACTTGCTAGAAGCATGAGTAGGTTGATTTCTATGTTTAATGAAGTATGTTCTTAAGCTTCATTTGGTAATTTTGGACTTGGGTATGATGGGTATTTGATTCACTAAAAACCTAGGGTTTGATTATATGTTGATGAAGTAAATAGGTTATTGATGATATGTCTGATTT
>JABEVN020004156.1:0-15272 GCA_013146195.2 Codonopsis lanceolata | reverse complement strand
ATTAGATTCTATATGATAATATGTGGGAGGATTCGAGTTTTCTTGAGATGAAGTAGAAAATTTGGTTAAATGAATGTGTTTGAACTTTCTTTGTGTCATGTGTATGTATAAATAATTGACAAAGTTATTACATCTCGTATTTCCAAATCAACCATTATTGTTAAGAAAAAAACCCTCAGAAAAAGAAGACTAAGTTATCGTTATTGAGAAAACAATAATTTTTTTTCTTCGTATTTTAATAGTAGTTACAATTGTAATATTTATTTATTGGTTTTCTTATGAAATAAATATAGTAAAATGTTTTTATTTTGTTAGGTATTTGAGTTTTCTCCTATTTTCGTTGTGTAGCGTACATATATACAACCCATACAAATTATAAGTAAATATTAATTCATTTTCACAATATCTGCTTCATTTATTGATAAATTCTCAAACTGACGTCGTGCCATCGGCACGGGCAAAAGTACTAGTCTATATAAAGAAGATAGGTAATTGATTAGAGTTATACAGAGGTCAGGATTTAATTTTTTTACTATCATCCTACGGCTGTCATTTATTTGGGTCACCTCCTCTTTTGGGTTTCCTTATACTATTAGAATTATCAAACACAATTACTAGTCAGGATTTAATCTAATAATCTCAACTGTTTTTATTACGTTTTTTTTTCCATTCCTATTTTATCTCCACAATCTTTTAATCTCTCACTCCTTCTCTATCTATTTCTCCCTCCTCCTCTCTGTCTATTCATCAGTTTTAAGATATTCACTCTTTTACTGCGAAAATTAGATATTATAGTTTTACAGTTAATATTTTAAGGTTTTACAGTTTTATGGTTGCGAAAATTTATATTTGTATTTTTTTTCTTTTTAATTGTTATCGTAATTAACTTAATCAAATTAGTTTTTTTTCGACAAGTAATTTCGCATACAAATAATTTTAAAAAAAAATCGTAAGTTTTGTAATTTGAAATTTTTTTTTCTTTTTAATTGTTATCCTAATTAACTTAATCAATTTATTTTTATCCGGCCTGTAATTTCGTATACAAATTATTAATTAATCCCTTCGTTCCGGGCAAATAGGTCCCGTTTGAAAGTCAATTTTTTCAAGAAAATAATATTTTTAGTAGTTCATTAATAATAAAATGACCTTTACGGTTTTACAAATATTTAGTTGTAGTTTCTTAATTGATTGCTATCGTAATCAACTAAATCTCAATTTAATTGATGTCTGGCTTAGATTTATTTTTTTATAAAAAAAATTGTTTGTAAATTTTATAATTAATTTTGTAATTTTAAGTTTTTTTTATTTTTTTTATTGTTATCTTAATTAACTGAATCAGTTTATTTTTTGTCTGAAAAAAAATTTGTTTCTAAGTTTGGTAATCAACTTTTTAAATTTTGAATATTTATATTTTAATTTCTTTATTTTCAGCCGCCCTCTCCTAATAGGCCCAAGTTATCAGTCTCGTGCCTGGCACATTCTTCTTAATTACGAGCAACACATGTATGTTAAAAGGTCCAAGTCATTGAGAAATAGATAACAACCAATGATATATTGCAAGATGGGGTTAAATCTCCAAAGGTAAAGGCACAATGAAATGGGGCTCAACCAACGGACAATTTATGGCTGCAACGAGCATGGTTTGTCATGCTCATTTGTCAAAGTTATTATGAATATAGTCGGTTACTCCCGGGAAATTCTCCATCATTACCACGATGTTACCGTTGTAATGAATCTTATTTGCGCTAATATGCCGCCATTTAAGCCATGAACATTAATGGGCGCTATGAGCGGCTTCTCTCCAAGAATGCCTATATAAGCCCCTCAAAATGAAGAAGGGAGGTATGTGATTCTAATTGACAAGCCTAAACTCTGTTGAATTGCTTACTTGATTAAGCACTGTGCTAATTCACACGCCGGAGGGCTTTTGCAGGGAGTGTCCCTGCTTAGTTCACTACTTTCTTGGCTTATTTGCAGAGTTGGGCCTCGAAGATAAAGGATAAGTTGAAAGCCAGATATCCTATTGAAAGAAGTCCAGTGCGTCTTAGAAGATTTTGAACGCATCATTTCTTAAAAGTTGTGTTTAGGTTTCCTTATTGATCTGAAATCTTTGTGATTTGATTTCAAAATAGTATTTTGTTTGTTCACTGTGTCTTATTCAATTTATTTTGTGGTTTTTGTTTGCGAAGATTTTCATTTTTAAGTTTATTTCAATTAACATGTGTTGGGTTGGTGTGTAATTTACATTAAGGATATATTAATTTATTTTCATCATGCTCAGTTCATACATTGATCATGCTCATCGGCACCGGTCGTGCCATTGGCACGGGCACAAGTTTATTTTATAGAATACTACACATCTTCCCATTATTGTGGTTTCGTTTGTTGTGTCAAATGTATTGGTTTCTAATGATTTAATTACCATTTTTTTAGCTTTTAGGATTTATTAATTTTGATCAAAATGTATCTCTGTTCGCCTGTTAGATTTTATATGATAATATGTGGGAGGATTCGAGTTTTGCAGATGAAGAAGAAAATTTAGTTAAATGAATGTGTTTGAATTTTCTTTGTGTCATGTGTATGTAGAAATAATGGACAAAATTATTGCATCTCATGTTTCCAAACCAACCATTGTTGTTAAGTAAGAACCCCCCAAAAGAAGAACACTGAGTTTTTGTTATTGAGAAAACAATAAAATTTTCTTTTCGTATTTTAACAGTAGTTACAATTGAAATATTTATTTATTGGTTTTATTATGAAATAAATGTTGAAGTAAAATATTTTGTTTTGTTTTGTATTTGAGTTTTCTCTCATTTTAGTTATGTAGTTTACATATATCCAACCTATACAAATTATAAGTAAATATTAATTCATTTCCACAATATCTGTTTCATTTATTGATAAATTCTCAAACTGACGTCGTACTATTAGCATGGACAAAAGTACTAGTGTTTAGATATTAGGGGTTAGGATTTAGGTTTAATTTGATAACCTTTTTTTAGGATATTAAAATAGTCCATTAAGTTTTCACAAATGGCATCTAATTTTTTTTCTTAGTGTATAATGTCAATGTAAAAATAGCTTACACAAGCATCTAAACAAACATTAATGTGGAATGAAATTACTTAGAAAACTCAGTTGATATGTAATAGTCTTTGTAGCAATTGAATTTTTACGTGATTTTGAAATCAAAAAAAAAAAAAAAATTTGTATTGTGGTCAATTAGAGCATCCACATTGCTCACTTCTTATACCTCTTTAGAGCCGTTAAATAGGGCAAAAGCCCGCGGGCATGCCCGCCCCACCACCTATTAGGCGGGTTAAAGGGTATTTTTAATACCGTTAGGATGCGTGCTTTGCTCGCCATGCATGAGTTAATTGGTTATGTAATTTTGTCATTTAGTATTTTGAATTTAATGGATTATGGATATGTAATTTACTAATTTTGTTATTTTGTTTTTTACTTATTTAGTATTTTAAGTATTTTGAATATATTAATAGATATGTAATTTTGTTATTTGAAGTATTACGAATTTAATGGTTTATTTGTCGAAAATTCAAATAATTGATAATAAGTAAATAATAATTTAAATAAGCTCAATTTTTGCGGCTAGCCCGTTTTGCCCGCGGCCCTACGCGGGGTGGGTTGGGCTAGTAATTTTTAGGACCGTCACATTCGCGGGCTTTCCCGCCCCGCCTTCCACCGGCTATTCGGCCTGGCTTTCCATCCCTGAGCCCGCTTTTACAATGTACTCTATATCTCTTCATGTTAAGAAGATGAGATGTAACAATGGTGGAACACCTTATGCAGCCACCTAGGAGAGAGAGATGAAATTTTCTTCCTAAATAAAAAGAAAAAAAATCTTCGTATGTGTTTTTGTGTGTGACCGGTTGGGGGGGTGTAAATTGATTTTTTTTTAGTGGTACCAACCCAACTAAGAAGATGTGTTAGAAAGATTATAAATGAAAAGATATATTCTTAAATAAAATAAGAAGAAAAAAATATGTAGGTAGTAGTGAGACTCAACTAAGAAAATGTTTAAGAAGGTTATGTATTTGAGATGCTCTCAAATCAACTTTGATTATTGGACAATCAAATTGTTCGAATTTAAAATTCATATTGATTGAGCATCGAAACTAAAAAAAAAAAAAATATATATATATATATATATAAAGATGCTTGATATCAAATTAAATAAGATATAAAGATGTTTATCATTTTCTACATTTTAAATGAAAATTAAAATTATTCGGCCTGTTAGATTATGAAACACGCTAACGTCGTCGTTTCATTTGGTATAAATAGCAGTATTCAATTCGTTGCACACAAATTGAAACAGAGGGAAAGGAGGGAAAGATGGAAGGAGGAGGACAGCAGCAGCAGCATTGGATGATGAGCGCGCAGCCACAACCTCCACAATATCATCAAACCCCAACGCCGGCGACGTCGTATCAGCCTCCGTATCATCAGGCTACTTCCCTAGAAGAAGTTCGTACACTCTGGATTGGGGATTTGCCCTACTGGGCCGACGAGTCCTACCTCCATTACTGGTTCTCCGCCACCAACGAGGTTCCTTCTTCCTCTCTCTCTCTCTCTCTCTCTCTCTCTCTCCCACGCACACACACACAGACACAAGCACAAACGTCTGTATGCCTATCTTATTTGTTTTGTAGGGTTTTAAACTTAACCAACATTTGTGAAAATTTACTTTTTTTACGAAATTTTGAAATATTATTATTGATAGTTTTTTTTTTCTAATATTCTTTCAATAATTGAAATCTTATACCAACTTAAAATACTCGGTCCATTCATAAAAAGTGTCCTTGTTGACTAGACACATAGATTATTAAAAAGTAATTGACTCTATTATTGTATTTAGGACGATGTATATGCAACATTCAGAAAAGGAAAGATTAGAAAGTGAACACTTTTTTTTAGAAAGACTCAAAAAGAAAAGATGGACTCTTTTTTAACAACCTATGGATTAATAAATATATGCCGAATAGTAATTTGATATTGTTCAAGGTTAACTTTCCAATAGGGAAAGAGGACCAATTTTTTTGGAATCACAAGAGTAGTTAGAATTGAGTAAAAGCACAACCAGGTTTTCTCTCTATTCTGCTCAATGAGTCATACTTTCAAGACGTTTCATTCGAAGATTGTGTCAATCTTTGAGGATCCAAAGGGAGGTGGGAGAGATAGCCAGTGCTGGAGCCGCTAAGGTCTTGGTTCGATCCTTTGTCTCAAAAGTCCATGACTACCATAAAAAAAAATGTTAGGGATGCAATTTTTGCCCATATACAACCAATTCTCCCACGGTCCCACCAAGCTTGTGCACAATGTATTGAGGTCAATGCAATATATAAAAACTTGCAATTTGCACAATGTATGAACTAATTAAGGTAATTATATACAATTGTAGTTTTATTTCTATTTGGAGCATAATGATTTTTTTTAAGGGAGTATGGCAACTTTTTGATATTTGATTTTTCAGATGTGGCCTGAGGGGGTAACTTGTTGGGGTGCACACTCTGAAAAGAGGATTTTTTTTAATTGGTGTGAAATAAATGGGGGTTGCTTGTTTTATATACTCCCTCGGTTCCAAAGAAAACAAAAATCCATTAGACTAGTCAAACTTTTTAATATTGTATTTTTGCTTCTATATGTCCTAAATTTGCAGAAATATGACAACTTTTTTTTGTGTGTGATACCCATTAGAAAAGTTGTGTTCTTGAAAAGAAATATTTTATTTAATTTTTACTTATCACAATATGATGGAATTAGTAGCAGTGCAGTGCAGTTGTACGTGTTAAGGGCACTTTTAATGAATTTATTTTTACTTATCACAATATGTCTTATAGTTGCTGGTAGTAGCTAGTAGTACTGAGTTTATCTAATCTAATCTAACTATACTTATAAAAGTGTAGGTTGTCTTTTACAACTTAATGTATGGACAAATGTACTCTTTAACTTAATAAATCACTCAACATTAATTAAGGTCAAAAGAGTAAATTTGTTATAGACTAATTAATTCAATGAATAATTAAATAATAGTTTGATCCCTTAACTTGTAGCTATTTTAAAGTTAGGTCCTACATTATTTAATTCAATTCATTTCGTCTTGTATTTTGATTTTTTTTCAATTTCCCCCACCTACCAGGATCGTTACAAATGTTGTCCAATATTTAGCGAAATGACAAAAATACCCTTATTAGGTTGAGACACTAAACCTTATTCGAAACTAAAAAAATAATACTCCCTCCGTCCCTAAATTATCGTTTTCCTTTCCTTTTTCGTCCGTCCCAAAATAATTGTCCAGTTTGAAACTTACCTTTTTATAACACTTTTTTTACCACTTTACCCTTACTTTTTCACTCTACTTTAATTATGGGCCACATACACATGGATTTTAAAGAAAACTACACATTAAACAAATATAAATAATCAAGTCAATTGTTTTTTCTTAAACTGTGTGCCGGGTCAAGCAGGACAATTATTAAAGGACGGAGGGAGTATGGTTTTACTTTCTTAAATATGTTCGGGAAAGACATTATAAGTTTATATGAAAAATTATATCTATAATAATAGAATTGTCGGTTAGTATCGAGATATTAAGCAAATTTGTAACATGTTTAGTTATTACCCATGAATAAAATAAGATAAATAAGTTTTAAAAATGTGTCATAATGTCAAGAAGATGAAAAAATGAAGTATAATTTGATGAATTTGTGTCTTTTGTTAAGGACAATACACAAATATATCATGCCAAACAATAATGATTAGAAAAAAGTGTCATAAATATTATAAATCACTTGCCATGAATTAAGACCAAAAGAGTAAATTTGTCATAAGCAAATTAATTTCATGAATAATTAAATAATAAATTGAAATGTCATCCATTATTTTATGTAAGACAAAAATACTCTTACTCGGTTGAAACACTAAAACTTTATTCGAAACTAAAAAAATAATATGGTTTTACTTTCTTAAATATGTTCGGGAAAGACATTATAAGATTTATATGAAAAATTGTATCAATAGTGATACAATTTAATTTAATCTAATCTATTCTAATCTATCTAATCTAACTATTTATAAAAGTATAGGTTTTCTCTTACAACTTAATGTATGGACAAACCTAACCTTTAACTTAATAAATCACTCACCATTAATTAAGGTAAAAAGAGTAAATTTGTCATAAACTAATTAATTCAATGGATAATTAAATAATAGTTTGATCCCTTAACTTGTAGCTATTTTAAAGTTAGGTCCTACATTATTTAATTCAATTCATTTTGTCTTGTATTTTGATTTTTTTTCAATTTCCCTCACCTACCAGGATCGTTACAAATGTCGCCCAATATTTACTGAATGACAAAATACCCTTACTCGGTTGAGACACTAAAACCTTATTCGAAACTAAAAAAATAATATGGTTTTACTATCTTAAATATGTTCTTGAAAGACATTATAAGATTTATATGAAAAATTATATCTATAATAATAGAATTGTCGGTTAGTATCGAGATATTAAGCAAATTTGTAGCATGTTTAATTATTACCCATGAATAAAATAAGATAAATAAGTTTAAAAAATGTGTCAGAATGTCAAGAACATGAAAAAATGAAGTATCATTTGATGAATTTGTGCCTTTTGTTAAGGACAATACACATAAATTTATCATGCCAAACAATAATGATTAAAAAAAGTGTCATAAATATTATAAATCACTTGCCATGAATTAAGGCCAAAAGAGTAAATTTCTCATAAGTAAATTAATTTCATGAATAATTAAATAATAAATTGAAATTTCACCCATTATTTTCTGTAAGACAAAAATACCCTTACTTGTTTGAGACACTAAAACTTTATTCGAAACTAAAAAAATAATATGGTCTTACTTTCTTAAATATGTTCGGGAAAGACATTCTAAGATTTATATGAAAAATTGTATCAATAGTAATACAATTTAATTTAATCTAATCTAATCTAATCTAATCTACCTAATCTAATCTAATCTAATCTAATCTAATCTAATCTAATCTAATCTAATCTAATCTAATCTAACTACTTATAAAAGTGTAGGTTGTCTCTTACAACTTAATGTATGGACAAATGTACCCTTTAACTTAATAAATCACTCACCATTAATTAAGGTCAAAAGAGTAAATTTGTTATAGACTAATTAATTCAATGAATAATTAAATAATAGTTTGATCCCTTAACTTGTAGCTATTTTAAAGTTAGGTCCTACATTATTTAATTCAATTCATTTCGTCTTGTATTTTGATTTTTTTTCAATTTCCCCCACCTACCAGGATCGTTACAAATGTCGGCC
Source organism: Codonopsis lanceolata (assembly GCA_013146195.2). Classification (NCBI taxonomy): domain Eukaryota; kingdom Viridiplantae; phylum Streptophyta; class Magnoliopsida; order Asterales; family Campanulaceae; genus Codonopsis; species Codonopsis lanceolata. Next base: position 6,933 of record JABEVN020004156.1, on the reverse strand, counting down.
AATATTTAGTGAAATGACAAAAATACCCTTACTCGGTTGAGACACTAAACCTTATTTGAAACTAAGAAAATAATATGGTTTTTCTTTCTTAAATATGTTCGAGAAAGACATTATAAGTTTATATGAAAAATTATATCTATAATAATAGAATTGTCGGTTAGTATCGAGATATTAAGCAAATTTGTAGCATGTTTAGTTATTACCCATGAATAAAATAAGATAAATAAGTCTTACAAATGTGTCATAATGTCAAGAAGATGAAAAAATGATGTATCATTTGATGAATTTGTGTCTTTTGTTAAGGACAATACACATAAATATATCATGCCAAACAATAATGATTAGAAAAAAGTGTCATAAATATTATAAATCACTTGCCATGAATTAAGGCCAAAAGAGTAAATTTGTCATAAGCAAATTAATTTCATGAATAATTAAATAATAAATTGAAATGTCACCCATTATTTTATGTAAGACAAAAATACTCTTACTCGGTTGAAACACTAAAACTTTATTCGAAACTAAAAAAATAATATGGTTTTACTTTCTTAAATATGTTCGGGAAAGACATTATAAGATTTATATGAAAAATTGTATCAATAGTGATACAATTTAATTTAATCTAATCTAATCTAATCTAACTATTTATAAAAGTATAGGTTTTCTCTTACAACTTAATGTATGGACAAACTAACCTTTAACTTAATAAATCACTCACCATTAATTAAGGCAAAAAGAGTAAATTTGTCATAAACTAATTAATTCAATGGATAATTAAATAATAGTTTTGATCCCTTAACTTGTACCTATTTTAAAGTTAGGTCCTACATTATTTAATTCAATTCATTTTGTCTTGTATTTTGATTTTTTTTCAATTTCCCTCACCTACCAGGATCGTTACAAATGTCGCCAATATTTCTTCGAAATGACAAAAATACCCTTTACTCTGGTTGAGACAACTAAAACCTTATTGAAACTAAAAAAATAATATGGTTTTACTTTCTTAAATATGTTCGGAAAGACATTATTCCTGTTTTGTTAAGATTTATATGAAAAATTGTATCAATAGTAATACAATTTAATTTAATCTAATCTAATCTAATCTAATCTACCTAATCTAATCTAATCTAATCTAATCTAATATAATCTAATCTAATCTAATCTAATCTAACTACTTATAAAAGTGTAGGTTGTCTCTTACAACTTAATGTATGGACAAATGTACCCTTTAACTTAATAAATCACTCACCATTAATTAAGGTCAAAAGAGTAAATTTGTTATAGACTAATTAATTCAATGAATAATTAAATAATAGTTTGATCCCTTAACTTGTACCTATTTTAAAGTTAGGTCCTACATTATTTAATTCAATTCATTTCGTCTTGTATTTTGATTTTTTTTTCAATTTCCCCACCTACTAGGATCGTTACAAATGTCGCCCAATATTTAGTGAAATGACAAAAATACCCTTACTCGGTTGAGACACTAAACCTTATTTGAAACTAAAAAATAATATGGTTTTACTTTCTTAAATATGTTCGAAAGACATTATAAGATTTATATGAAAAATTATATCTATAGTAATAGAATTGTCGGTTAGTATCGAGATATTAAACAAATTTGTAGCATGTTTAGTTATTACCCATGAATAAAATAAGATAAATAAGTTTTAAAAAATGTGTCATAATGTCAAGAAGATGAAAAAATGAAGTATCATTTGATGAATTTGTGCCTTTTGTTAAGGACAATACACATAAATTTATCATGCCAAACAATAATGATTAGAAAAAAGTGTCATAAATATTATAAATCACTTGCCATGAATTAAGGCCAAAAGAGTAAATTTGTCATAAGCAAATTAATTTCATGAATAATTAAATAATAAATTGAAATGTCGCCCAATATTTTCTAAAGGACAAAAATACCCTTACTCGGTTGAAACACTAAAACTAAAACTTTATTCGAAACTAAAAAAATAATATGGTTTTACTTTCTTAAATATGTTCGGGAAAGACATTATAAGATTTATATGAAAAATTGTATCAATAGTAATACAATTTAATTTAATCTAATCTAATCTAATCTAATCTAATCTAACTATTTATAAAAGTAGGTTTCTCTTACAACTTAATGTATGGACAAATCTACCCTTTAACTTAATAAATCACTCACCATTAATTAAGGTCAAAAGAGTAAATTTGTTATAAACTAATTAATTCAATGAATAATTAAATAATAGTTTGATCCCTTAACTTGTACCTATTTTAAAGTTAGGTCCTACATTATTTAATTCAATTCATTTTGTCTTGTATTTTGATTTTTTTTCAATTTCCCTCACCTACCAGGATCGTTACAAATGTCGCCCAATATTTACTGAAATGACAAAAATACCCTTACTCGGTTGAGACACTAAAACCTTATTCGAAACTAAAAAAATAATATGGTTTTACTATCTTAAATATGTTCTTGAAAGACATTATAAGATTTATATGAAAAATTATATCTATAGTAATAGAATTGTCGGTTAGTATCGAGATATTAAGCAAATTTGTAGCATGTTTAGTTATTACCCATGAATAAAATAAGATAAATAAGTTTAAAAAAATGTGTCATAATGTCAAGAAGATGAAAAAATGAAGTATCATTTGATGAATTTGTGCCTTTTGTTAAGGACAATACACATAAATTTATCATGCCAAACAATAATGATTAGAAAAAGTGTCATAAATATTATAAATCACTTGCCATGAATTAAGGCCAAAAGAGTAAATTTGTCATAAGCAAATTAATTTCATGAATAATTAAATAATAAATTGAAATGTCACCCAATATTTTCTGAAAGACAAAAATACCCTTACTCGGTTGAGACACTAAAACTTTATTCGAAACTAAAAAAATAATATGGTCTTACTTTCCTGAATCTGTTCGGGAAAGACATTATAAGATTTATATGAAAAATTGTATCAATAGTAATATAATTTAATCTAATCTAATCTAATCTAATCTAATCTACCTAATCTAATCTAATCTAATCTAATCTAATCTAATCTAATCTAATCTAACTACTTATAAAAGTGTAGGTTGTCTCTTACAACTTAATGTATGGACAAATGTACCCTTTAACTTAATAAATCACTCACCATTAATTAAGGTCAAAAGAGTAAATTTGTTATAGACTAATTAATTCAATGAATAATTAAATAATAGTTTGATCCCTTAACTTGTACCTATTTTAAAGTTAGGTCCTACATTATTTAATTCAATTCATTTCGTTTGTATTTTGATTTTTTTCAATTTCCCCACCTACCAGATCGTTACAAATGTCGCCCAATATTTACTGAAATGACAAAAATACCCTTACTCGGTTGAGACACTAAACCTTATTCGAAACTAAAAAATAATATGGTTTTACTTTCTTAAATATGTTCGGGAAAGACATTATAAGATTTATATGAAAAATTATATCTATAGTAATAGAATTGTCGGTTAGTATCGAGATATTAAGCAAATTTGTAGCATGTTTAGTTATTACCCATGAATAAAATAAGATAAATAAGTTTAAAAAATGTGTCATAATGTCAAGAAGATGAAAAAATGAAGTATCATTTGATGAATTTGTGTATTTTGTTAAGAACAATACACATAAATATATCATGCCAAACAATAATGATTAGAAAAAAGTGTCATAAATATTATAAATCACTTGCCATGAATTAAGGTCAAAAGAGTAAATTTGTCATGAGCAAATTAATTCATGAATAATTAAATAATAAATTGAAATGTCACCCATTATTTTATGTAAGACAAAAATACTCTTACTCGGTTGAAACACTAAAACTTTATTCGAAACTAAACAAATAATATGGTTTTACTTTCTTAAATATGTTCGGGAAAGACATTATAAGATTTATATGAAAAATTGTATCAATAGTAATACAATTTAATTTAATCTAATCTAATCTAATCTAATCTAACTATTTATAAAAGTATAGGTTTTCTCTTACAACTTAATGTATGGACAAACCTACCCTTTAACTTAATAAATCACTCACCATTAATTAAGGCAAAAAGAGTAAATTTGTCATAAACTAATTAATTCAATGAATAATTAAATAATAGTTTGATCCCTTAACTTGTACCTATTTTAAAGTTAGGTCCTACATTATTTAATTCAATTCATTTCGTCTTGTATTTTGATTTTCTTATCAATTTCCCCAACCTCACGGGAGCGTTACAAATGTCGTCCAATATTTTCTGAAATGACAAAAATACCCTTACTCAGTTGAGACACTAAACCTTTATTGGAAACTAAAAAAATAATATGGTTTTACTTTCTTAAATATGTTCGGGAAAGACATTATAAGATTTATATGAAAAATTGTATCTATAGTAATAAAATTGTCGGTTAGTATCGAGATATTAAGCAAATTTGTAGCATGTTTAGTTATTACCCATGAATAAAATAAGAGAAATAAGTTAAGAAAATGTGTCATAATGTCAAGAAGATGAAAAAAATGAAGAATCATTTGATGAATTTGTGCCTTTTGTTAAGGACAATACACATAAATTTATTATGCCAAGCAATAATGATTAGAAAAAAATTGTCATAAATATTATAAATCACTTGCCATGAATTAAGGCCAAAAGAGTAAATTTGTCATAAGCAAATTAATTTCATGAATAATTAAATAATAAATTGATCCCTTGACTTGTACCTATTTTAAAGATAGATATATCCTACGTTTTTTTAATTCTATTCATTTCGTCTTATATTTTGATTTTCTTATCAGTTTCCCCCTCTTACCATTATCGTTACAAATGTCACCCAATATTTTCTAAGATGACAAAAACACCCGTACTCAGCCGAGTTAGTAAAACATTGTGAGATTTCCAAATTATTATATTTTCAAATATCCACATGGGTTTTGGTTCAATTTGAATATTTGAAAATTCAATATAAAAAATTGAATTTGAGTTTGTAAAAAGCCAAATTCAAAGTTGTGTGATGATGTGTCTATAAATGATGAGTTTTTCAAATTAGTTATTTTGAAGGAAGGAGTAAAGAATTAAAAGAGGAATCAAATCAAATAAAAAATTAACTTTTGGGGGGAAAAATGGTTACTTTTGCCACTGTACTTTGATTAATTGTTACATTTTGCCACTATACTATGTTTCAAGCGAAATTTTCATTATACTTTTAAAGATATATATACAATTTCGTTACTATCCCTAACTATCATCCAATTTTAATGGTGACTTAACGGAAGCTAAAGATATTTTATTTTTTCGTTTTAGCAAAGCAAGGTGAACGCGTTTTTGTTGTTGTGGTGACTGGCGGTGGTGGCGATTGCAGGGATGGTGATGGTGGGGTTAGGAGTGGTGTTTGGGGGTGATTGTAAGCATAACAATGGTGGTTTCGGTGAAATATGACATTGTTAGATTTCCAAATCATCAATTTTTCAAATCTTCATATCGGTTTGAGTTTCAATCTTCAAATTTGAAAATTCAAAAAAATTAATTTGGATTTGTAAATAGTGAAATTTAAGGTTGTAGTGGTGGTAGGTCTATAAATGACGAGTTTTGCATATAGGTTAATTTGAACGAAGGAGTAAAGAATTAGACAAAAAAAATCAAAAATATATTTTTGAGTTAATGGTGTTATTTGAGGTGATAATGGTGGTGAGTCTATGAATGATGAGATTGATGGAAGAAAACCATTGATAACAAAATAAATTAAATTAATTTTAAATTTCATTTTGGAGAGTAATGTAATTTTTAATTTAAATATTAGAAAAATTATAACAGCAACGTTGCTAGCCTTACAACTAATTTTATAAATTTCCTTACAACTAAGCCTTGAAAAAAAATGTCTTTGTCCAAAACAACTGCAGTTATTCAAAACTTAGTTGTTAGGAAAGTAATATAATTAGTTGTAAGGATAACATTTTCCTTATAATTATGCCAAATTACAATTCCCCTCAAAAGTATCCACCAAATCACATTGTGCACCCCAACCCTAAGGTTTGTCCCATAATAGTATCTGACGTTATTTTTTAAACCCTATTTTTCACCCTAACCACAACCATTAGAAAAGTCACGCTAATTTGACATTTCCTTGTGGATGTTAACTCGAGGGAAATATTAGGAATTTTGTGTAAACTTTGGGGGTGCTAAATGTATTTTAGCCTAATAAAAATTAAGAAATAAAATATAATTTTCTAAAAAATATATATAAATGTGTGTGTAAAGTTAAAATGTTTAAAAAAATGGAGTGGAGGTCCACCATTCCTTTTTTCTTGCTAAAAGAAAATGTAGAGAAAAGACCCACCATGTTTTCTCGATCTTCAATCGTCCCCAAACAAAAATTAAACCGTAACCCGACTTGGTTTTTGTCTCTCTAAATTCTCTTAAACCAAAAGATAGTACACGTTGGTTTCATTATCAATTTTTTTATCTTGATGATGAAACAAAGTACACAAACAAAAAGATATGAAAATCTTTTACCCATAGATTCCCGTTTCCATCTCCGATTTCTTGTATGAAATTGATCCACTCACCTTCTCCGAAACCACCACCGAAATCAATCATCTCATCCCCATTTCATCCTCTTACATGACTTAACTTAACTTAACTTTTTCTCTCATAATTCTAAATAACTCAACCCGACCACCTCACATTAAATGCTATGAGGTCGAATCATCTAGAACCATAGCTTCTACAACATCCTCTCAATTTCGATACTATGTTTTAAGCCATATGCAAGCCGGTCAGATGTCCAATTTTTCTCCAAGAAATTGAAGAGTATTTCAATAAAACCCTTTACCATTTCTCTTAATTCATGTCCGACTCTCTTTCAAAAGAATTTAACGATATGTGTTATTGGTTTCTATTAATACCATGTTTTTATAAGGTTTTAATAAGTATACTTATAG
>JABEVN020004155.1:0-15267 GCA_013146195.2 Codonopsis lanceolata | reverse complement strand
CTGAAGTTCAAACAGAGAATTCAATGTTGAAGAAGAAGGTAATGGAGTTGGAACAAGAACTTTCAATGAACAAAATTTGTTGATTTGAACAAGAAATTTGTGTTTTGAAAGATATCAATAGCATGGATGATTTTTGTCGGTGAAAGATCATGCATTAATGAAGTAGAATCCACACTTGCTAAAGAGTACATTCTCGTGTTGATCGTAAGAAAAAAGCGTGTTGGATCCTCATGTGACAAAATATTTGTAAGAAGAAAAAAATTTAAAAAGTGGTACAAATTGAAGCAGTGAATCACCTTTAGAGATTCTTTCGGCGAGAAGCAAAAAGAGCTACTTAGCGAGAATCTATTCTACATCAAAAGAAAAAAATGGAGTAAGTAAATGTAACTCACAAAATGGTATTTTATATTACTTTTAAAATTATTTTTCAATTGTTTTTTTTTTGATAAAATTTGTCTTATGCGAGCAAAATTATTTCTTGGTGGAGCGATCAAACAGTGATTTTGATGAAAGACATTGCACAAATCTTGGTGATAAGTTGGAAGATAAAATACATTACATTACTTGTTTACCATTCTTGTTAATCATTTTTACTTGTGTATAATATCAAATTAATATTTTCTTTAGTTACGGCACATAGAAGCATGGTCTATAATGAGTGAACAAATCATCTCCAATGAATTTGGTTATATCGGATCTGACCTTGTTTTTGATCCTTCTTTGTTGGGTAAGAAATTGTCGATTATGTGCTTAAAAATTAAAATATATGGCTTCTTATTTTCTTAATTTTTGTTGTTAGGTGTATCTTTGCAAATATTAAGAATAATGATTGGTTTTGTGACATCTTTGGTTCAAGAAATTGATAATAGACTTAAAGAAGCAATGGAGTATGAGATTCTTATTTTCCTATAAACACAAGCGGGGGCAAGGTAATATAAAGAAAGGAATCTCCAGGACCATTGGACTCTTCTTGTATTTTTTGAAGGTGACATGAGATGGACAATATACAACTCATTCATACACTCATCAGTCAAGAATGATTGGCATTTGAAGAGGGCTAGAATTCTTGTAAGTTTTATTAGTATTTTGTTTTATTAGTATTGTCTTTTTAGTAATGTCTTTATATTAAGTTTTATTGGTTATTTTCTCGTAGGTAAATTATGTTGAAAGCGAATGAAAAAACTTAAGCATTTCTTTCTGGTCAATACAAGGATTTCAACAACCCTAAGTTCAAAAGCAGTTGGAAGATTTGGAAAATCACCACAACAAAATCCTAACAACGAAGATTGTGGTGTTTTTGTATGTTGTTTAATTGAATGTTAGCTAAGAGGACAAATGATTCTAGTAGTATTGATCTTTGATAAATATGGGTTAAAGATGGTTTGAAACATTTATTTTGGAAGGGACAATAAAAACAATGACCAATTTGTTTGAAAATGTGATAATTAAATTTTTATGTTTATTCCATGTTTGTGTTCTTGTATTTTGTTTTGTAATCATAAAATGTTGAATTAATTTTGGTGCTCCATAATCCTGTCAAATGCGACGATGCGATTGCTTGGCATCGAGTTTCGGGCAGTTTTTGGTGCTCCATAATCCTGTGAAATGCAACCTGATGCCAGTGCTTGGCATCGAGTTTACTGGGCTTTTGAGCTACATAATCTGTCAAATGCAACCCGATGCCGATGCTTGGCATCGAGTTTATGATGCAGTTTTGGTGCTCCATAATCTGTAATGCAACCCGATGCCGTGCTTGGCATCGAGTTTCGACCGCTTTTGGTGCTACATAATCTGTGAAATGCAACGATGCGCTTGGCATCCTTTTGGTTTTGGTGCTCCATAAATGCAAATGCCGCTGGCATCGAACGGTTTTTGATCTCCAAAATCAATTTAAATGCAACGATGCCGCAGCATCGAGTTTGGTTTTTGGTGCTCCAAAATCAATTTAAATGCAACGATGCCGTTGGCATCGAGTTTGATGGTTTTGATCTCCAAAATCAATTTAAATGCAACCTGATGCCAGGCATTGGCATCAGAGTTTCTGCAGTTTTTGATCTCCAAAATCAATTTAAATGCAACCTGATGCCAGGCATTGGCATCGAGTTTTTCGTTTTGGTGCTCCAAAATCAATTTAAATGCAACCGATGCCAAGACTTGGCATCGAGTTTGACCGGCTTTTTGGTGCTCCAAAATCAATTTAAATGCAACCGATGCGGGCATTGGCATCGAGTTTGGTTTTTGATCTCCAAATCAATTTAAATGCAACCTCGATGCCGCATTGGCATCGAGTTTCTGGTTTTGATCTCCAAAATCAATTTAATGCAACTGATGCCGTGCATTGGCATCGAGTTCTGATACGGTTTTGGTGCTCCAAAATCAATTTAAATGCAACCGATGCCGGCATTGGCATCGAGAGTTTCTGCTTTTGGATCTCCAAAATCAATTTAATGCAACGATGCCGCAGGCATCGAGTTTCGGCGGTTTTTGATCTCCAAAATCAATTTAATGCAACCCGATGCCGGGCATTGGCATCGAGTTCTGGGCCGTTTTTGGTGCTCCAAAATCAATTTAATGCAACCCGATGCCGTGCATTGGCATCGAGTTTTAATTTGGTTTTTGGTCTCCAAAATCAATTTAAATGCAACCCGATGCGGCATTGGCATCGAGTTTTGATCCAGTTTTGGTGCTCCAAAATCAATTTAAATGCAACTTTGATGCCGACATTGGCATCGAGTTTCGACGGTTTTTGATCTCCAAAATCAATTTAAATGCAACTGATGCGGCATTGGCATCGAGTTTATTTGGATCTTTTTGATCTCCAAAATCAATTTAAATGCAACCCGATGCCGCATTGGCATTGGCATCGAGTTTACTCGGTTTTTGATCTCCAAAATCAATTTAAATGCAACCCGATGCCGGCACTTGGCATCGAGTTTCTGATGCAGTTTTTGATCTCCAAAATCAATTTAAATGCAACTGATGCGGCACACTTGGCATCGAGTTTGGGCGGTTTTGATCTCCAAAATCAATTTAAATGCAACTGATGACGTTTTGCATTGGCATCGAGTTTCGGATCCGCTTTTGATCTCCAAAATCAATTTAAATGCAACCTGATGCCAGGCATTGGCATCGAGTTTATGGTTTAATTTGTTCCTCCAAAATCAATTTAAATGCAACCTGATGCCAGGCATTGGCATCAGAGTTTTCCGGGTTTAATTTGTCTCAAATCAATTTCCAAAATGCAATTTAATGCAACCCGATGCCAGGCATTGGCATCAGAGTTTCTAGAATAATTTTGGTCCTCCAAAATCAATTTAAATGCAACCTGATGCCAGGCATTGGCATCAGACTTTCTGGAATAATTTTGGTCCTCCAAAATCAATTTAAATGCAACCTGATGCCACTTGGCATCGAGTTTTGGTTTAATTTGGTCCTCCAAAATCTTGGGATCGATTTGTCTTCATTAATGGCATTTTGTCATTTGTCAAGCAATTTGTAGTTACATGAAATGTCCAAAAAATTGATGGTTCTATATGAAAACATGTTTTTAAAATTGTACCCACTTGAAATTCCCCCTTTATTAAAATTGGGTTAGGCCTAATACACTTGAGTTTTAATTTAGTGGGCTTGATGTTAGTTATTTAATATACTTTAAATTTGGGCTTGACCCACCAATTTGAGTTTCAATTACTCATAATAAATAGTTATGATATATAATAATAATAATAATAATAATAATAATAATAATAATAATAATAATAATATAATAGTAATAAATTAGATGATACGAACAGAAGGGAATAGGAAACGAAGAGTCGGTTCGTGGTTCATGCAATCAGCCAAACAACCGGTTGAAATCCAAAAGACAACACTTTCCTTAATATAAAAAAGGAGGAAGATGGATACTCTCTTTTCCCAGCCAAGCACAAACAAACACACAGAGAGAGAGAGAGAGAGAGAGAGAGAGAGAGAGAGAGAGAGAGAGAGTGAGAGAGAGACGGCAGAGAGAGAGGGAGAACGTATCGGAAGCCATCTGCGAGATCTTCGGGTGGAAGGAACCAATGACGCACCGAATCATCGTTAGACAAGTCACGGATCGTGATTTGGAGGTAAGATATTGCCTCTTCCGTTCTAATTGCAAATAGTTGATTCTTCTATTGAACTAGACAAATAACTGTAATTCCATGTTTAAACGAAAAAGAAAAGAAAAGATTTGTTTTGGGATGATAATGGAAAAATTAGTGCTAATTATTCATTCGATCAATTGAGGGAGAGAAGGTTGTCTTTAATAAACCAAGTTACGAACAAAAGAAAAGAGAAGGAGAGCAGAGGGAATGAAAAACGAAATTGACAGGTAGAAGAGGGTCATAGACATTTATGTATATTTTGGATGTGCTAGAAGAAGAGAATTATTTAAAGGTGGAAACTTTAAATGGAGTTAACTAAGGAAGATATTACAACTGTCGTGTGTGTGCCTGGAGCAAAGAAAGAAAAAAGAAAGAAAGAGAGATGATGAAGTACATAATGACAAAAGAAAGAAAGAAAGAAAGCAAAGGGAAGAAGAAAAGGAAAGTGGGTTGTTGAAAAGAATAAAGAAAGAAGGAAATATGTATATATTTATAGTAATCTACTTGTCTAGACTCTATAGCCAAATCAATTACTGTTAGGAGAAAATTTCGGTAGATGATGGCCTAAAATTTTTGAGTCTAATATAGTCTATTATAATTGTTATTTGTAGACCTGTTTGTTGATTATTAAAAAAATAATAAAAATAATAATAAATAATAATAAAAATAAAATAAAATTTTCTAATAAGCTGGAAGGGAGATTAAATAAATGATGATATAATAGTTACTGCCAAATTATAGTTATGTTAGCCGTTAAAACTACTATGGACTGTGTAGTTAATTAATTAAGTTATATTTTTGAAATTAGATTTGGGGCAATCAAACTTAAGGTGATCGTTCGTGTTTTGGGAATTTACTTCGCTAAGCTTGTCAGGTAAGTGATTGTACCACTTGTAGTCCTTTTTTTTAATCCTCCGTTAGACTTCAATTTATTTTATTGACATCGATATTCCTTTGAAGCGTCACGCCCGACTTTGGCCGTATTGATGATTGATTTCATTAAAATTCGATTTCACTTCTTTGAAAATCATAAATTGATTCACGTTTGACTTCACTTAATTATTGAATTTCATGTTAGTTATTCTTCCTACATGAAATATATGATTGTTGTGATGCAAAATATTGTGATGCATGACCCTTGTAGAAAAAAAAAATACTATCGTTTCCTTGAAACTCTACCATGATCATTTAAATGATTTTTATGACTATCGAATGCCACTTAAAATGTGAGCATATTATTGAATGATCGAATTATCGAATACCACCTAGCTAGTGGTATATGGTTATCCTGGATATACCAAATATGATCGAATTATCGATACTCTTCTGAGTAATTATTGATACGCTTATCGATACTCTTCTGAGTAAATATTTACAAATTGTTTTATGATCATGGAATTCGTGAGTAATTTCGTCTCCGATCGGTATGGGGACTCGGTTGGTGACAGTTGATCACCGAGTCGTTTTTGTTGTTAAATTTTCATTTGACTTCCTTTTTATTTTAAATTTAAAATTTGATAAATTGCTAAAACATCGATACGCTGTGAACTTATACTTGAGCTGTACTTATAATATTGAAATTTATTCATCTCTGATTTATTCTGGTCAACTCCTCCTTAGTAACCGGAGGGGTTGTATATGATCTTACTGGGCATTGTTCGCTCACCCCTTTCTCTTTCAAATTCTCCTTCTTCAGGTAATGGGTAGGAATTATGAGAAGACTTGACTCAGACAAATCATGATGACGGTTCCGAGAGATTTTGGATCTAGACATTTAAAAAATTTAAGAATAACTTATTAAGAATGATTGACTTTTATTTAGCATCAAGTTTGTACTAAAGTTTATTGGGTTGTTGACTTTATTTGAAGATGATTTAAGGTTTATTTATTTTCGGTTGGGAATATTTATGACTTTAAGATGTTATCGTGAGTAATGGCAAAGTCAAATTTGGGCCACGGTGGTCGATTGTCGAAGTTTGACCGCGGTGTTACTGAAGGTTAACATGCGACTAAATTACTTATTACCAAAAACAATCAAATCAAACCCCAACATATAATAACAAACCAACATATTCAAATGTTACATTGTCACCTAAAATATCAAAATCAAAATGCATATTTTTATTTTTTTTAGTGAAAAGTACATCAAAATATCACCACTAGAAAAACGTCAATTACTAACGGAAATTTCCGTCAGTAATTTAACATTTAAATTCCGTGCCGTCGATGTCAGTTTTTACCAACGGGCGTGAATCTGCTCTCAAGAATCCGTCGGTAAATTTGGTCGGTGATCACAAACGAAACTCATTCCGTCAATGCGGCAATTTCGTTCCGTCGATACCGACGGAATACGGACGGAATGAGTTTCGCTCGCCGTATTGCTTCCACAATGAGCTTCCGCGGTTTTGCTACCGCACATTTCCGCCGAGATTCCGTCGTCAAAGAAATGTTAGTTCCGGTGAATAATACCGACGAACGCTTTCGAGCGCCCAACAATTTTCATCTCCGTAAGTAATTCCCGACGGGATTAAAATTTCGCTGCAATATATATATTTAAATCGCTAGTCCCAACGGAATAGTCCGTCAGTGATTCCCAACGGAATATTCCGTCGGCAATTACAAAAATACTAACGGAATGTCTGTCATTAATGCAAAAAAGATGCTTAAAATTTTAACTTTACCAACAGAATTTCCGTCAGTAAAATTTTGAAAAAATATAAAAAAAATGTTAGATACATTATTTTTTTGTAGTACCTGATTTATCACAAAAATATATAATAGATTAATAATAATTAATTGCAGTACAAAACTAAAACATTAAATAGAACAAAATGTTATTACATCAAATTCGTTTCACAAATCTATTGTTAATTACAAGTGTATTGAATATTCGACACAAAGAAATTATGTAAAGGAATTAGGAGACTGGATACGAGAAGTGGACAAAGATTCATGCATAAAAGCAACCATCTGGGCGTGCATCTCTGTTATTTCACGTGCATGCTCAGACATCTGTTCATCCCGTCGAGCCATAGCTTCTGCTGCGCCACCCTAGCTTCCAATGCATCCATCTTGGCTTGTGAAGCTTCGTCCAACGCAGAATTTGATCCTCCCGTTAACGACAAACCCAGGGAAGAGACTGTGGATGAAAGCAGAGTGGCACCATAGTCCCCCAATCCAACGGAGCAATTACTACATTAGCACGAACTTCTAAAACAATCCATATTAGCTATGAGCATTGCAAGAAATTAAGTTATGGTTGTACTATTAGACAAGCTGCTGAATAAAGGGAGCAAGAACAACACAAACAGACTAATATAAATGCTAATATAATTCAGTGTTATATCTAGAGGTTAACAGCCATTTTAAGCTTCGACTTTTGCAATATCTCATCCATCCCAAACAAAGAAATTGACAAGTTTATGTTTCTGTTCCTTTTTACAAAAATGAGAAAAATCAAGAAACTTATTTGATTTAAATTCAAATTCATCAATACATAAAGATCGATATATTCATGTACTCCATGGTGTTCAAGTGAATAAATAAATAATGAAATCAGTTTCTATCTTTATTTCTGACATAAACAAACAGAGAATTGTGCATTACCTGATCACAATATGATAATAATGACTTGAATATTCATAATTCAGTTCTCTAACCACAAGTCAATTAGTCTATATCTTCAAAGTGTACTACTTTCAACACATAACACTTGAACATAAACATAAACAACAACTTAGTTTACATACCTAAGTCTAGGTAGAATTTCACAACTGACACTCTGTTAGTATTTTACTTAAAATTAAACCTGACATACAAAAAAAAACACCATAGGTAGAAGAATATAGAGAAACCATGGTGAAAAAAAACACAAAGATGAGCGAAAACAAAGTCTTTCAAATAGAAATAGTGTGCTAGCAGATGTATTAGTTTTTAAGTTTCAATAGAGCTAAAGTAATTATTATAAACTTACTCTTCTTACATTATTTTGAAATATTTCATTTATAATACATTTTAAAATATAATGATACTATTTTTATAATTTTTATCTTTAATTATTAAAATTTGCAATCATAACCACAACGATCTTTTTGAGAAAAAGTGTTAAACAATGATTGTTCATGTATTTATCAAGGCATGGCAACTAACCACAATGATCATTTTTATGTTCATTAGTTTTGCACTTTAGCATATACCATAGTCCAATGTCCAGACTACTAACCAAACAATCCTAGGATAAAAAAAAGAAGTCAACCCCAAATTCATTGACTTCTCCTAGCCCATTCCTAGACGTGATCGTAGTGGTCACATTACGTATTACTAGAACCACTAATTAGTCAACTTAAACACAACACAAATTCTTTGATCATTCTTCTAAATTTCTTAATGAAACAATAATAGAAATTTGTATGATCAAGAGAGAGAGGGAGAGAAAGAGAGAGAGATTATTGGCTCTTTACATGTGAACATGAACTCCATGCCTGGAACAATTCTCTGATAACAATCATTGGTGGAATTAGGAAAGGCAACCCAACCACGGTAGAGCAGAACAACATCTCCATCTGTGAATACGTATACAATTATGACAATTAGTAAATGTGAAAGAAAAAAAATTGAGGCCAGCCTAAAGATTCAGAGATCATGTAAGATGAATTATCATGAAAAAGTGATCACCTGAGTCTTGTCAGGGTTCATGGTAAATATTGCTTCTTACAGATTACCCAAAAAGGAATCCATGATTAGAGCACCCGAAAACATCACAACAACGATAACACTAAAATTTGGATATAAATATTAACTAAACTAGTTCAAACAATTGCTATAGTAGCCATACATATCCTAGCTAGAAATTTTACAATTCATTATAAAAAAATCCTTTCAAAAACATTTCTAATGTGAATCCTGTTAAAAAAGAGTACTCTCAAGGGAAATAAATAACTCCTTAAATCATTCGGCATTCAACTCTTCTCAAAACAAGGACTCATGACATGTGGTACCTTGAAGGCATTAAAAAGAACCTCAGCAACAACCATCCACATCATACACCCTGCCCAAAGTGAGTGCAAAATGGCAGTACCTTGTTAAATGCATCTACAAATATAAATGAAGGAACTGCTACAACAGGCTGCCAAAACAGAATAACATAATGAATCAACACTAAGAAAAGCTATTACTATAAAAATTTATAATTTTGTATTCTTGTACTTTTAAGAAAGCAATACTTTTTTTTTCTTTTGATCATTTATCGTTAGAAAGCATTATGTAAATAATTGTCTTGCATACTTCATATCAGGATAATCATTCCCAATGATACAAAGTTGGAATTTATCCAATGTACCATAAAGGTATAGTCATTAACAGCCATAACAACCATTTCCAGTGTGTATAATTGAGGAATTTGATTAACACTAGCTAGATTGTACGTGAAACAATTAGCTAACAGTATACAGATTTCCAATAAACCAGAGATAAATTCATTCACCTCTGTATAACATAGCTGCTTATTACATCTTATATAAAGTCCAATCAAAATCTTAGCAATTAAATTCAAATACTCCACTGCACATGAGAGACTACTAGCATGCCTTTCTCATTTGTTATTGCATTACAAATTGTCATAAAACAAATTCCTTTACCCGAGGAACGAGATACAGACAATGAAATAAAAATCAAACAACGGAGATAGAAATGGTAATTAGTAAAACAAGAAAGTAAAATCGAGCACTAGTTAACAACGGAGATGGAGATGGAAATTGTAAGAAACAATGGAGTTCAAAGCATCCAATCAAAATTCCTACTAACAAGGAAATCATTGCTACTCCCCTACATATATGGACTGCAAGATGCCACTTGAATAAGCCTTCATATTAATTTCTCCAAACCCCCCCCCTCCTTACCAAAAAATAGGAAGACAAGGGCATATACAGAGCCATGACAATTGACAACTCAGTAAGAAGGCAGTTTTTATATCTGCAAATATAGTAGCTAAGTCAAAATCCTGGCCATAGTTTTTAAAATTCCTTGAATTATATTTTTTCTGTTTCTGTCAATCACATAGGGCTTTTACTTATTAAAATTTACCTACAAAAAAGACAACTAAATTGAACTATCCAATTAAAAATAAAAAAATGCAACAACCTAATTAAAAAATCATAATTCAACAACCCAAGTAAAAAATCAAAATCAAAATAAATTATAAACTTACAGTATGGTCATTACAACGTCATCGTCATTCACTTCACACACACATATACACAATACATATTTCAAGATTTCAAGTGGGAAAGGGGAAATTTTGTAGGGTTTGGGACATAGGAAAGGGGAAAATTATATATAAAAAATAGGTATAAATGTCTCTACAAATCTAAGGTTTTGAGACTTAAGAGAAAAAAGAAATACCTAAAGATGGTGGTGGTGGCGGAAGGAGTTGAAGCAGACGGCACCGGTGGCTGCAATGACGAAGAGAGAGTTTGAGGGACTGGCGGTGGCTGCAGTGACGAAGAGAGAAGAAAGAGTTTGCGAGAGACTGTGATAAAGGGAGAGGGAGGGGGAAATCTAGCTAGGGACGTACCTGACGGTCTTGCGGAGGGAGCGTTGGAGGCCGTCGATCGAATGTGAACGGAGGGACGCGAAGAGGAAGTTAGAGAACGATTTTGAGAGAGGGTTTTTTAAGAGACTATTTTTTGAGCGGTACATATTTGGTGAATTCCCTCCGTCCCGCGCTTAGCGAAAAGTCGAAAACAAAAGACTGGTTTACTTTTCTATTTTTTAATGTTATTACTGACGGAAATTCCGTCGACAATTACTGACGGAGCTATTTCGTGGCTCATTACTGACAAAAAAAAAAATTACTTACGGAAACTCTGTCATTAAATATGGTGTTATTTTACAGTGATTTTGCTGACGGAATTCCGTTAGTAATTTTAAAATTCCGTCAGTAATTACCGACGGAAAATTCCGTCAGTAATATTCCATCAGTAATTATTGGCCCGCGGACCTCCGTTAGTAATTTTCAAATTCCGTCAGTAATTGCTTACGGAAAAATTCCGTCAGTAATATTCCGTCAGTAAATGCCATGTTTCTAGTAGTGTATTTTTTTATTTATTCTGAATGAATATGTTTTTGGCAATATTCTAAAAATCGCTAGGTGGCACACCAATACCTAGTACCCAGGGGCCTAGAATTAATACATGATTACATCAATTTTCAATTTTCTTATATAATCTAATTAACAAGCATTAAAAACCTCACATATACTTATAGTAAATATCACATACTCCCTCTGTCCCTTAATTATCGTTAGAGCTGTTAAAATCGAACTCAACCCATAGGCCCGATCCAACCCACCCGACTTTTCAATGGCCAATGCCTCAATTTAGAAGGACCGAAAAAAGCCGGGCATTTTTTGCTAGGTCCACTAGGCCCGTGGGCCGTGTTTGGCCCGACATTAAGAAGCCTGAAAAGCCTGACCCGATCATAAAGTTAAACACTTAAACTTAATTACAAAATCAAAAACTAAAACATAAATCTAAAAAGAAAAAAATATCAGACATTCATTTAGACTACTTTTTTATTTTTTTTCTTTTGGTTAGATAAATTTATGATACAATATGGTCTATTCCAAATCATTGTTCTCTTTTTGATTGAAACTCATATTCCAAATTGATGGAAGTGACACTTACAAAGAGGAAATATAGTTGATCTTCCAAATTCCAATCTAGTTTAGTATGATTGTGGTTAGTAATTTTATCGAAACTGATCTATTTAATTGAGTATTTCTATATGATATTAGCTAATAAAAAGCCCCAATAGTATAAACTTGATAAAAAAAATAAAATTTAAATGCTAGATTCTGTCGGACGAATCAAAAAATGAACATTTGTTAGTTAGTATGGTTTTGCAAACTAGAACCCGATTTTTTTTTGTCTATCCTTAGAAAACACATATTAAAAAATTGGGGACAGTATGAAGAACTTCAATTTGGTTATAAATTTTTTGATAAAAATACCCTTCAAGTAGCACATGTATTTTTTATTTGGTCTGTAACATTATAATTTTTCTAGTTTCTGTTTCGTTCAATTGTTGAAGTTACTAACTTTGTTTATATTTGTTTTGGTTGCACTTTTATTTTGTAATTGTGTAAGTTAGACTAGTAAGTATGTGTGTTTTGAACTTTTGATGTATTATATAACTTTTATTGGTTAATTTGTGAGTTTTTTTAATAAAAAATAGTTATTTTTTGGCCCATAGGCCCGAAGTGCGCATGTGTTGGGTTTGAGTTCTATGAGACCCGACAATATTTTGGGCCGTCCCGGCCCGTACTGTCGTTAAGCGAGGCCCGGTGGGATTGGATCGGGCCGGCCCATTTGACAGCTTTAATTATTGTTCTAGTTGACTTGGTGCACGGATTAAGAAAAAACAATTGACTTAATTATTTATATTGATTTAATGTGTAGTTTCATTTAAAGCTCATGTGTATATGATCCATAATTAAAATAGGGTAAAAAAATAAGGGTAAAGTTAAAAGTGATATTCTAAAACAAAACCCCTAAATGTTACACCGAAACACCCTAAATGCAACATCACTTAAAAAAATTAAATTACCAAACTATCCTCCTTTGATTTTTTTTTTAAAAAGTACTTAACTTTAAAATAGTTTTGTTTACCAAACTACCCTTCTTCCATTAAAAAAAACTCAATTTAACTAAATATTTAACCCTAAAATCAAGAACAAGACAACCCCGCTTCCAAAATCGACAAAGTCGACTTTGTAGCTATAAGCGAGGTCAAGAAATTTCCCTTAGCCACAGCCACTGAATTGGAGCAAAAAGAAAGCAATAAAGGATCGGGTCTCCGCTACTAGCCTTAATTTAACAGTCTTCAGTCGAAGCCTGCTCCCGCTTAGATGGAAGTAGAGCCCTGCCATAAGTCGAAGAGGCAGATGCCCGGGCGATCATTCCGCTGCCATCTCGCATTCACACCCCCGTTTGACTGTCGCCGTGGATGTAGTTGTAGATTGCTTGCTTGCGAGAAGTTTTGAGGAAGTTTTGGGGCGGAGAAGTCTTCAAGCCTTTGTTGAGCTTGAAAGGCTTTCCACTCTTCACTTCCTTAGATGAAGATTGTGAGCAAGGATTCTAGGTACAGTCGGCGGTTTTTGATAAAAAATTTTTTTTTAAAAAAGTCGCCACTGTTTTTAAAAAAATTTACAAAAAGACGCCAAGTTAAAAAAAATTTGTTACAAAAAGACGCCACTTCAATTTTTTTTTTTGAAAAAAAAAACGCCAAGTTAAAAAAATTTTGTTACAAAAAGACGCCAAGTTAAAAAAAAAGTGTTACAAAAAGTCGCCACTTAAAATTTTTTTTTTGACAAAAAATCGCCAAGTTCAAAAAATTTGGTTTTAAAAAGTCGCCAGTTTAAATTTTTTTGTTACAAGAATGATGGTGATGTTTGTTTTACTGTTAAAGTTTGAAAGAGAATGATGGTGATGTTTGTTGATGACTAAAATTTGCTAAAACAATTTACACAGATAATGCCACAAAATATTTAGATCGAAAACGTACCTTAAAAAGAAGAATCAAGAATTATCATGAAGCGTTGTTGTTATTCGGATCGGAATTCATTAAATAAATTGTTGGAAGAGACAAGTCTAGGGTTTATAATTAATTGTAAAGGAGGGTTTGATATTTATAGGAGAATTAATTGAAACTCCTTTATATAAAAGGATAAGGATTGAATAGTAATTAGAGTTTAGGGTTAATTGTTAGTCCTTTTTATAAAAGGATTAATTAGTAATTAAACTTTTAAATGAGTCTGACATTTAGTGTTTTTTGTGTTGCATTTAGGGCCACTCTTCTAAAAGGTAAGTTTCAAATTGGACAATTATTTTGAGATTGAAAAAAAGAATGGAAGACGATAATTTAGGGACGGAGGGAGTAATAATTTAAAAATATTAAAATAATAATCATATTGCAATTTACAAAATTTAAAATTTAAAACTAATTTTTCAATCTTGGGATAGGAGTACTAAAAAGAAAAGTTTGAGTCCAAGTTAACACATAATGTAAATTTGGATAAGAACAAGGAAAGGAAGTAAAATGAAGACAAACCTCAAGGGCGTTAATATGTAAATAAGGATGAATAAAAAGTCATCTTTCTAGGTGGGGTGCCGCTATTCACCCCCTTTTCCTATGAAAGACTTCCCAAAAATTCTCAAAATCATTCTTCCTATTTTACCCTCCTTATAAGTTGACCCCCCTTTATCACCCCCTACTCTTAATTGTTCGGCTAGAGCATGTCGAATAAAACTATGTTGTTCGACTAGAGCATGCCGAACAACACTAAGTTTAATTTTTTTTTTTTAATATTTCTAAAATGTTCGGACCTCCTTGGTCGAACACCACTGTGTTGTTCGGTTAAAGCATGCCGAACAACATTAAGTTAAATTTTTAAAATATTTCCAAAATGTTCGAACCCACTTGGCCGAACACACTGTTGTTCGACATGCTTTATTCGAACAACACGGTTGTTCGACCAATGTGGTCCGAACATTTTGGAAATTTTGGGGTTAATTGAAAGGGAAAAATAAGGAGTTTACACTTTGGGAATTTTTGGGGTCAACTTGGAGGAAGCACGACCCTTAATGGGTAGATCACATTTCGCCACCCCCAACAATTTCAAGGAGAAAAAACTTCCTTCGTTCAACGTTCAGGCCCTTCTACTGCTCGGCGTTCGCTCTTGGGAATTTCAGACACCATCTCGGATCTCTCGCCGCTTTTCTCTAGGGTTAGATTCACGCAAAGACCTTCGTCCGACGCCATAGTCGCCATCGTCGTCACTATTATCAAGTGCCAGTTTCTCCTCTTTCTTCTCTTTCCTTCCCCGTCCCTCCTCTCTCGCCCCTCGCTTCACCCTTCCTAGGACAACGAGGAAGCGCCTAGACGATTAGGCAAACACCTAGAACGACTAGGTAGCGATTTCTCCTAAGACGATTTTTTTCCGACGATTTGAAGATAGTCGCGACGTTGGAGAGGCGCCTAGTTGGTTGCCTAGACGGTTTTTGAACAATCGGTTTTTGGGATGAAGAGAATACAATTACCAAGTTACCAATAAAAGTTAAACACTATTCATAAATCAAAATTT
>JABEVN020004154.1:0-15267 GCA_013146195.2 Codonopsis lanceolata | reverse complement strand
TATATATACACCTATATCGGTATGTATATCTCTAAATATACATATCAAATCTCCCATAAAATCATCATGCATAAGTGTGCATATCTTTATATATACACATCAAGTCTTTCATATATATCTCAAATACAAGTATGCATATCTCTATATATACATATCAAATCTCTCATTTATCATCGTGCCAATACAAACATGGTCAATAAAATCTCATGTTCAACTAACACTTTGTTGTATCACATAAGTGCCCATAGTAAGCCACATAAAGGATAGAGAAGATGCGAATCACTTAGTCGTATTGCTCCTGCAATCGAGCTGTTAATCATATCGTGCGGTGATACGTGTTCGGTATCAAATGCAGAGCTCTCTTCTTGGAGTGCGAGTTCTACTCGGGGAAAATGGCGCTAGCATGTGCTCTATTGGTTACGACAAGGGCTACTTCCCCCAGCTAGCCGGTGGAGAGGTGTGTGTGAAGCAGAATCGATGCGGCGATACATTGTAACCCGTAGATCCCATAATTCGTGAAGACAATGCATCGTCCCACCATCATAATGAAAACTCAAATAATGCCAGCTGGACTTATATGCAATGCACAAGTAGATGTTTACTTGCTAATTCTCAAGTAGATATAATGATCTACTAAACTCATATGATTATGCACATTGTTACATAAATCACAAAACCACAATAGGAACTCATTTGAGTCTTTAAATCATAAGTGCCAACTTTGTTCACTCTATTCAATTCAAGTCCGAAAAGCTAGTAATCTAGTCAACTGGAATATAATTGTCATAGGATCTCACCACGATTCTCGTAAGGTTCAATTGTTCCTTAACTCGACTCCGTTGAGTCTTTATTACAATTCCAACCAAATAGAGTTTGAACACTATATGTGTCCCAAGACTCTTTTCTATGTTCTCGTTTGAGGCATAGCAAGGTTCTCATTCCATTGAGGCATAACTAGGCCGTTCATGATCTTAAACTAGCCTTAAACACAATCCCGAGTTTCAAACCCTAGTTTCGGTGATTTTGTTAAACCTTGAATTGAGACATATTCCTTCACAAGAGTTATTCCTAAGCTCATTATAAGCAACATTCATGCTTTACAAAATGTCAAAATCACAACTTCATAGAGAATTCATAAAATCCTACACATGTTTCAAAGGTTGAATTGGAGGATTTCTTTTCACAAAATGTGTTCACAATCATTAATAGAATAACTATAATGAAGGGTCATGCTATTTTATTGAACATGAAAATCTCAAGGAATTGTCAACGCATTAGTCCTAAGATTAAAGGATGAATGGATGATCAAAGCTAGGATTGTTGTGAGAAGACTGGGCTTCGATTCGTGTCTTCTATCGCTCCGGACCACCGGAACTCCGGAAATGGTCCTTCAAGTTGGGGTGACCTCCATGGACGAAAATGGAGTTTATGCCTCTGAAGTTCAGGTTGTTGTTGATCAACAATGGCTGAATTGGTTGCAAGAGGTTTATATACGACCACAAAAACCCCAATCCAAGTGAAGTGTGTTAAAAGACTTCTAATTGGCTAAGCATGTAAGCCATTGATAAGTGATGATCTAAGGGCAAAGAATGGGTGTAGGAGAGTCAACAAAGGTGGCCTCAAGTCACTATGGCAGACGGGCAAGAACAGGAGCAGGGCACAAGGGTCAATAGCCAAAACAACCAAAAAGTCCCAAATCGAAAATAGACCAATCTTGTAAAATCGACCATAAATAGCTCACACCTCCAAATGAGGTGATTATTGATTTTATGAAACTAGACTCTTTAAAATATAGTTTATCCTTTTAAATTACTCAATTTGGACTTATATTCATCAAAATATGGCTACTACAAGTTCAAGATACAGAAGCTGATTTCCGAAAACAGAATTCGGCACATCCGCAATAAGTCAAGACCTAAATGAGGTACTTATACACCTTGTCAAAATACTATATTTTACAGGAGTATCCTAACATATGTAGGTAAAACATACTAAAGTTTTAGAAAATTCTCTTTAGTAGATTGGTACCATAATTTTCTGAAGTTCGCCCAAACATGATGAATCGTGAAGTGATATGTTGGTCATCTTATTTCCAAATACAACAAATCTATGAACATTGATTGTGCAAGCATAGAGAAATACTAGTACTCTTGGTCTAGAACTTAAATGAACTTCTCGCAAGTTGAAAGCACAAACAATACAAGCAACGAAGGCAAACACGAGAAACCCTAAGACTCAAACGAAGCAACATGAAAGCTTCTAAACTTTCAACCAAGCATACTATGATCAAGATGAACATTATAAGTCATATATGCAAGGTACTAAGACTCCAATGAGACCCAGTTAAGTGCTAACATGCTAAGACGAACACTCAACGCATTAACAACAAAGCATGCAACACGGGAAAGTCAAATACACGAAGGTTCGGGGTCTTACAGTAACACACCTACTTGACATTGGACGAGTTGTTCGTTACTTATTTGGTTTTATGACAAGTAAACATCTTTGTGTGCATTGCATATAAGTCCAGTTGGCATTATTTTAGTTTATGTGTAAATGGTGGGACGATGCATCGTCTTGACAAATTATGGGATTCGTGGTCTTGATGTATCGGCCAGGTACGAGGGGCAGTTCTCACACACCCTCCATTATTGGCCTTAGTGGGAAGTTAGCCCATCGTGCATTTAAACCAATATGGTGCATTGATTATGCGAATTTGGCTGAAGGTGTCCTCGTACATTTATCGATGTATTAATCACGAGCATTGTAGTCATGTTTCAAAGTTAATATTTCGATTCGGGAATAACACAACTGCACCACTTCAGTATCTTCTAGAACCCTTATGTGGCTTACTATGAGTAGTTATGTGACAACAAAGTGTTAGTTGAACATGAAATCTAATTGACTATGTTTGTATTGATTGTGTATTATTGAATGATTCGATATGTATATATACATATATATATATATATATATACATATAGATAATTCTTTGAGCGACTTGATGTGTATATATATAAATATACATACTTACACATGATGTTTATATGAGGTACTTGGTGTATGTATATATTGATATGAATACTTGTATTTGATTATGTTATGAGTGTTCATTCTAATTGTTTTGGTTTGTTTATAAACAGAGGAATCTCACCACAGTTCACTGGATAGTTTAGTAATTGAGAAAGAATGACTTGTTTATTTATATCAACATTTATTCTAGTGGTATTGAAACTAGTGCATGAGTCGTTATTACTGCAAAACTTACTAAATTTAGGCTTTTGAAATACCCCCTCTGACACAAAATAAATAACGCTTTAGCAAAATAAAAAAATTGTCCCAACATAAATAATGTTTTACGATTTCAAGATAAATTTATCCACATTTTATATAAATTACCCATATTAAATACACTCTAATTAAATATTGTATTGAGAATGTTTTAATGCTTTAAAAATATGAAATGTTTAAAAACAATGAAGAATGCTGGATCAGTCTTTTGATAAACTTTCCCAATCTGTGTGCAAATCTATTAAAAGTCATTTATTTTGGGACGGAGGGAATATACTACTGGAGCACATATTACCCAAACCCAACTAATTCGGAAATAATGTCCTTGGTCTTGTACTGTGGCGACCCGACCCGGGCCCGAGGTGGAACCGAGGGTCGGACCGCCCAAATAGGAGGAAAACAAGTGAACAATTAACATGCAAGGACTTAATAAAAGAAAACGACGTGACGCAACATTAGAGACGTAGCACGCCTCGGCACCAAAAGGCCGGTATTTTTAAAACTTTTCAAACCTGATAAAACAGTTAAGCAATTAAACCAAGTCATCGGCGACACTACATGCCGGAACCCAAGCTAACAGTTTATGGACAAGAATTAAATAAGAGCTAATAGGATGCTCAGCGGAAGACTTATACGTAGTGAACTACTAAACAAGATAACCAAAGCTCGGCTTACACAATGCCGGCATTAAAGGGATTACAAGTACTACAAGTGTTAAAACTACTAGTAGCTAATAAGATTAACAAGTTCAAG
Organism: Codonopsis lanceolata; assembly: GCA_013146195.2. Taxonomy (NCBI): domain Eukaryota; kingdom Viridiplantae; phylum Streptophyta; class Magnoliopsida; order Asterales; family Campanulaceae; genus Codonopsis; species Codonopsis lanceolata. Next base: position 11,223 of record JABEVN020004154.1, on the reverse strand, counting down.
TTCTACACAAATACCCAAGCATAGTCTAATTGACTTGCTTTAACCCATCGTCCTTGCAAAATATAAAAAGAGAGGAAGAGGACATCTAAACCACCTCTTCAACTGCAACGTCGGACCAAAAGAGGAATAAAGGAGTCACGAACACTGCAAGCCTCAACGAGCAGGACCTGTTTTGCTATGATCTAAAGCAGTAAAGGGGAATGGGTAAGTCATAAAGACTTGTAAGCTATCAATCATGCATGTCATGGCAATATGCAACATACAAGGCAAGATATCGTCACATAAGCATAGAGATCATATATCCAAGATGCACATTGTTTCACATAGGTGCTCGTAATTAAATCACATAGGATAAGGATATATGGAGAGTCGGGCCGCTACGTAGTTCCTGCATACAAGCGTTATCTGGAATGTGAGGTGTCGGATGTGTGTAAGTACATCGACCTTCCGAGGAGATGCCCGGGATAGACACACCAATGATGCTCTAATGATTACAGCAAGGGGGCTACTTCCCCACTGTGGCCACAGTGGAGGCGTGTGTGAACAAAGACGGGTATGCCAGCTGGACTCATGCAAATGCCAAGTAGTGTTTACTTAACAAATTCTCAAGTAGTGAACGAGGTCGACAAGAGCGATCTCGTTCATGACAAGTAATTATTCTCATCAATAATCAAGTAGGATTGAGTTCGACAAGAGCGAACTCAACATGTCAAATAGGCATTCTATTATATGACATCCAGAATCAAGCATGGTAATCAATCCAAATTCAAGAGTCTAGAATTATCATTCTTAGTGAAACGTGTTTAGAACGTCGTAGGGATTGATCATTGAGCCGGTATTGTTCAATAGCTCACTATTTTTGACTCCGTTGAGTTGTCTCTAAAAATTCATCCAATAGAGTTTAAATGCTAAATGCATCCTAAACCCTTTTCTAAGTTCTCGTATATGATAGACTAGGTCATTAATCCACTTAACAACCATAGTCAAGAATTATCATTAATTCAATTTCAAGGGAACCTTAGAATCATTATTTCAAAAAGTTATTAAAAGCCAATGGTCCAAGAACATTAGTTATTCCTAGGGAGACATAGAACACTTTTAATTCTAAGCATAGGCCCAAATCAATAGGATGAACAATTCATAGCTTATGAAACCCTAGAAATCATAATCTCTAAGAGTTGTCAAAATCCATTAGTCCAAGAACAATAGTTGTTCCTAAGGAGGCATAGAACACTTTTAATTCTAAGCATAGGACTAAATCAACAAGATGATCATATCATTCAAAAACCTTATAAACTCAACTCATCATCAAACATGGCATGGACAAGGTAAGAGCATGAAAATCCTAAGAAGAGAGGGACATGGCATTTCTAGCATTCAACCTAAGGGGGAATCAATAGCTTACCTTTCACCAAGGAAAAAGATGGGATGAGCACAAACTAATCGGGTGGAATCGAGCTCCTCGTCGATAGCTTCACTTTGGTGGTCTCGGTTTGGCAATCGGAGGTCGGGAGCTCAAGATATTGGAGAAACACACACCAATCTCACCTCTCCACACACACACAAAAGCTTAGGGAAGAGAGAGAAGGAATGATCTGAAATGGGGGATTAATGTTGATCACAAAGTGGGAGGATTTTATATGGCATGCAATAGGTGAGTGGAAGTCCACATGTCACAAGGAGAGAGCTTGAAAATCCACTTGTCAAGTGGAGGAAGATCAAGGTTAGTGTTAATCCAACTTAATTACGGTCTAATAAGGAGGTTTAGGGTCAATTAGGATGGGGGTTTAAGGGTCTAATTGGTCACAAAAGATTGCAAGAGAAAAATTCCGCAGGTGAACCAGCACTTGAGGCGGCCGCCTCACCTATGGCCATGCGGGCGCCTGGACTTCTGTCCTGTTTATGTCCATTTTTGTTTTAATAAGTTACTAGACAGTCAATCTTGTAAAATCGACCATAAATCGCTCACAACTCCAAATGAGGTGATTATTGATTTTTCTGAAACTAGACTCATTAAACTATATTTTAGAATTTTAAATTACTCCATTTGGACTTATATACATCAAAATAAGATTACTACAAAATCAAGTACAGAAGTTGTTTTCCTGAAAACTGAATTCTGGCACAGCCGTAAGTCAAGACCTAATTGAGGTACTTAGACACCTTGGAAAATTACCAAATTTTACAGAGAGTATCGTAACATATGTAGGTAAAACATACTAAATGTTTAGAAAATTCTATTTAGTGGATTAGTACCAGAATTTTCCCGAAGTTTTCCTAAAAACATGACTGGTCTGTGAAGGAATAAATTGGTCATCTTATAACCAAATGCAACAAGTCTATGAACAATGATGTGCAAGAATGATAAATACTAGTACACTTGGTCTAGAACTCAAATGAACTTCTCGCAAGTTTAAAACACAAACAATACGAGCAACAAAGGCAATCCCGAGAAACCCTAAGACTCAAACGAAGCAACAATGCTTATAAACTCTCAACCAAGCCTACTATGATCAAGATGAGCGTTCCAAGTCATATATGAAAGGTAATAGAACCCCAACACGTCTTGGTTAAGCGCTAACATGCTAAGGCGAACACTCAAGGCACAAACGGCAAGGTATGCAATGCATAGAAGGCATTCAAGCGACTATGAACGTAACCACTCTAATGCAAGCATGACATGAACCAATCGAAGTATCTAACATGTTAAGACATATGATAAACATGTTATTATGGTATAATACAAGTAATGGGTTTGGGTTCTCACATCCTCCCCCACTTAAAGAAATTTAGTCCCTAAATTCTTACCGGAGTCATCGAATAGGAAAGGGTATCTCTCTCTCATATCAAGCTCGGTCTCCCACGTGGCTTCCTCAATATCATGATTCTTCCACAAGACCTTCACTAATGGAATCCTCTTTGTTCTCAAGACTTGTTCCTTTGTATCAAGAATCCTCACCGGCTTCTCATCATAAGAAAGGTCAGGCTCAATGGTAATCTCATCATAAGTAAGGACATGTGATTCATCCTTCAAGTACTTGCGTAGCATCGAGACATGGAAGACATCATGAACATCTGATATAGAAGGTGGCAATGATAACCGATACGCCAAAGATCCAATCCTCTCTAGGATCTCGAATGGTCCAATAAATCTAGGTGAAAGTTTACCTTTCTTCCCAAATCATTTAGTACCGCGCTGGGGCGATACTTTCAAGATCACAAAGTCACCAACCTGAAACTCTAAGTCACGTCCCCGGTTGTCTGCGTAGCTATTCTGTCTACTATGAGCTGTAAGCAATCTGTCTCTGATAAGTTTCACACTCTCAGCTGACTGGTGTACAATTTCTGAACCTCATAGCTTTGCTTCACCAACTCCATCCCAACAAATCGGTGAACGACACTTACACCCATTTAAAGCCTCATATGGCGCCATCTCAATACTGGACTGGTAACTGTTGTTATACGCAAATTCAGCTAATGGTAAATGAGAATTTCAACTACCTTTGAAATCCATAGCACAAGCATGCAATAAATCCCCTAATACCTGAATCAATCTCTCGGACTGACCATGTGACTGAGGATGAAAGGCAACAATAAAATTAAGTCTCGTACACATAGCCTTATGTAATGAATGTCAAAATCTCGAAGTAAATTTGGGATCTTTATCCGATAAAATGCTAACTGGCTCAAACTATAAGTTATCGAAATAGGTATGAAAAGTGACAATTTAGTCAATTCATCCATAACAAGAACTAGTCGTAATACTCCATCGATAGAAGGAATGCAAATTCTGCTTCAGTCAAGATACTATCATTGTTCAAAGAAAACGCATGAATCTTATTCTCACAATCATTAGGCAATGCTAGATATTCAATTCTTGGCTTGTTTTCACATTTGTCACTCCAAATAAAAGTAGACTTCTTCTATTTAAATTAATCAAAGAAGTAGAAATCTTTAACAATCCCTCAATGAATCTACTGACTTCGATAAACAAATTAGGAATCTTCCACTTAGTAACCGCTTCCAATCTCGATGGATCCAAGTAAATACCAGTACTAGAAACTACATGCCCAAGAAAATAAACTTTTTCGAGCAAAAACGCATACTTGCTACATTTAGCAAAAAGTTGCTTCTCACGCAAAACAGAAAGAACCACTCTCAAACGATCTGCATGTTCTTCTCATGACTTTGAGTACACAAGAATATCCTCATTGAAAACTACGACAAAACAATCCAAATAATTATGGGATACTCGATTCTTTAAATCCATGAAAATTGTAGGCGCGTTTGCTAACTCAAACGGCATCACAATGAACTTATAAAGGTCATGTCATGAAGGAAAAGTTGTCTTCGGAATATCTTCCTATCGAACTCATAACTGATGGTAACCACTATGCACGTCAAGCTTGAAATATACAACTAGTCCATGAAGTTGATCGAAGAGATCATCAATATGCGGTAAGGATAATTATTCTTTATAATCACTTGGATTAAATGACGGCAGACAATGCATAATTGTAAAGTATCATATTTCTTATTCACAAATAACACCGGTGCACCCCACGGAGACACCCTTGGTTTAATAAACTCCCTATCAAGAAGTTCCTGCAACTCTCTCAACTCAGCTGGGGCCATTCTATAAGGTGCTCTAGAAATAGGCGAAGTTTCCTGGAAATATCTCAATGCAAAACTCTAACTCTCGGTTGGGAGGTAATGCATACTCAGTCGAAAAACATCTGTAAATTCATTAACTACCGGAACTTCATTAACAATTAAAACTTCTTATAGTATAGAAGTAGGCATGCTAGTCTCAAGTACACAAGTGAGATAACAAGTACAACCTTGCGTTAAAAGTTTTCTAGCCCGCAAAGTAGAAATAATATGTATATTATTCATGGCATGATCATTAAGAAACACGAACTCCGGTATACCAGGCATGTCAGATGTAACTATCTTATTATGGAAATCTCATAATTACACTTTATAAGAATTTCATATACAAAATACACATATTTGTACAAGTATAACAATGCACCGTTTACTTGTTCTATTCCACTTTGGTAACGGATTCAGTCAATTTAAACTCTAAGTTATACCATTCTAGTTCTCCGACGAAGACCTCTTGATAACCAAGTCAGAGATCCTCTTAAATGACTTCAAAAGCTTTCGTCGTATAGGATGCGGGGTGTTTGTGATTCAATACAAGCATCCTCCAATTCGGTCTCATATATGTTATATATACATATAGATAGGGTACAAACGTCAGGTAACATAGTATTTTAACTCTACTATGCTAGTATAACAAATATGAAATAATCATGTTATTATCATACATATACACATTCATGCAAGGTAAGGTGGTCTAATATTATTTAGCCCATTTCAAGGAATCTACTAAGTAGTTTTTAATATCCAAGTTCAAGAAAATTCAAGTATGTTATTAATCACATGCCACATCCTCGAAATTGTTTCCAACCTATACGTGTTTTCATGTGAAAGGATTAGTAATGTATTTGTGGGTAAACATATTCTACCTACTGATTTTGAAATTTTGTTTGATGTGAGAACCCAAACCCATTACTTGTATTATACCATAATAACATGTTTATCATATGTCTTAACATGTTAGATAGTTCGATTGGTTCATGTCATGCTTGCATTAGAGTGGTTATGTTCATAGTCGTTTGAATGCCTTCTATGCGTTGCATACCTTGCCGTTTGTGCCTTGAGTGTTCGCCTTAGCATGTTAGCGCTTAACCAAGACGTGTTGGGGTTCTATTACCTTTCATATATGACTTGGAACGCTCATCTTGATCATAGTAGGCTTGGTTGAGAGTTTATAAGCATTGTTGCTTCGTTTGAGTCTTAGGGTTTCTCGGGATTGCCTTTGTTGCTCGTATTGTTTGTGTTTTAAACTTGCGAGAAGTTCATTTGAGTTCTAGACCAAGTGTACTAGTATTTATCATTCTTGCACATCATTGTTCATAGACTTGTTGCATTTGGTTATAAGATGACCAATTTATTCCTTCACAGACCAGTCATGTTTTTAGGCAAATTTCAGGAAAATTCTGGTACTAATCCACTGAATAGAATTTTCTAAAAATTTAGTATGTTTTACCTACATATGTTAGGATACGCTTTGTAAAATTTGGTAATTTTCCAAGGTGTCTAAGTACCTCAATTAGGTCTTGACTTACGGCTGTGCCAGAATTCAGTTTTCAGGAAAACAACTTCTGTACTTGATTTTGTAGTAATCTTATTTTGATGTATATAAGTCCAAATGGAGTAATTTAAAATTCTAAAATATAGTTTAATGAGTCTAGTTTCAGAAAAATCAATATTCATCTCATTTGGAGTTGTGAACGATTTATGGTCGATTTTACAAGATTGACTGTCTAGTAACTTATCAAAAAAAAAATGGACATAAACTGGACAGAAGTCCAGGCGCCCGCATGGCCATAGGTGAGGCGGCCGCCTCAAGTGCTGGTTCACCTATGGAATTTTTCTCTTGCAATCTTTTGTGACCAATTATACCCTTAAACCCCCATCCTAATTGACCCTAAACCTCCCTATTAGACCCTAATTAAGTTGGATTAACACTAACCTTGATCTTCCTCCACTTGACAAGTGGATTTTCAAGCTCTCTCCTTGTGACATGTGGAGTTCCACTCACCTATTGCATTCCATATAAAATCCTCCCACTTTGTGATCAACATTAATCCCCCCATTTCAGATCATTCCTTCTCTCTCTTCCCTAAGCTTTTGTGTGTGTGTGGAGAGGTGTGATTGGTGTGTGTTTCTCCAATATCTTGAGCTCCCGACCTCCGATTGCCAAACCGAGACCACCAAAGTGAAGCTATCGACGAGGAGCTCGATTCCACCCGATTAGTTTGTGCTCATCCCATCTTTTTCCTTGGTGAAAGGTAAGCTATTGATTCCCCCTTAGGTTGAATGCTAGAAATGCCATGTCCCTCTCTTCTTAGGATTTTCATGCTCTTACCTTGTCCATGCCATGTTTGATGATGAGTTGAGTTTATAAGGTTTTTGAATGATATGATCATCTTGTTGATTTAGTCCTATGCTTAGAATTAAAAGTGTTCTATGCCTCCTTAGGAACAACTATTGTTCTTGGACTAATGGATTTTGACAACTCTTAGAGATTATGATTTTTAGGGTTTCATAAGCTATGAATTGTTCATCCTATTGATTTGGGCCTATGCTTAGAATTAAAAGTGTTCTATGTCTCCCTAGGAATAACTAATGTTCTTGGACCATTGGCTTTTAATAACTTTTTGAAATAATGATTCTAAGGTTCCCTTGAAATTGAATTAATGATAATTCTTGACTATGGTTGTTAAGTGGATTAATGACCTAGTCTATCATATACGAGAACTTAGAAAAGGGTTTAGGATGCATTTAGCATTTAAACTCTATTGGATGAATTTTTAGAGACAACTCAACGAAGTCAAAAATAGTGAGCTATTGAACAATACCAGGCTCAATGATCAATCCTACGACGTTCTAAACATGTTTCACTAAGAATGATAATTCTAGACTCTTGAATTTGGATTGATTACCATGCTTGATTCTGGATGTCATATAATAGAATGCCTATTTGACATGTTGAGTTCGCTCTTGTCGAACTCAATCCTACTTGATTATTGATGAGAATAATTACTTGTCATGAGCGAGATCGCTCTTGTCGACCTCGTTCACTACTTGAAATTTGTTAAGTAAACACTACTTGGCATTTGCATGAGTCCGGTGGCATACCGTCTTTGTTCACACACGCCTCCACTTGTGGCCACGGTAGGAAGTAACCCCTTCTTGTAATCATTAGAGCATCATTGGTGTGTCTATCCAGGGCATCTCTCGGAAGGTCGATGTACTTACACATCATCACACCTCACATTCCGGATAACGCTTGTATGCAAGAACTACGTAGGCGGAGCTCTCCATATATCCTTATCATATGTGATTTAATTACGAGCACCTATGTGAAACAATGTGCATCTTGGATATATGATCTCTATGCTTATGTGACGATATCTTGCCTTGTATGTTGCATATTGCCATGACATGCATGATTGATAGCTTACAAGTCTTTATGACTTACCCATTCCCCACTTGCTTTAGCTTTAGATCATAGCAGCAGGTCACTTGCGTTGAGGCTTGCGGTGTTGTCCTTTATTTCTCTTTTTGGTCGGCGTTGCGGTTGAAGAGGTGGTTTAGATGTCCTCTTCCTCTCTTTTTATATTTTGCAAGGGCGATGGGTTAAAGCAAGTCAATTAGACTATGCTTGGGTATTTGTGTAGAACTTGAACTTGTTAATCTTATTAGCTACTAGTAGTTTTAACACTTGTTGTCGTACTTGTAATCCCTTTAATCGGCATTGTGTAAGCCTTTGGTTATCTTGTTTAGTAGTTCACTACGTATAAGTCTTTGAGCATCCTATTAGCTCTTATTTAATTCTTGTCCATAAACTGTTAGCTTGGGTTCGGCATGTAGTGTCGCCGATCACTTGGTTTAATTGCTAGCTGTTTTTATCGGGTTTGAAAAGTTTTAAAAATAGGCCTTTTGGTCTTGCCGAGGCTTGCAACGTCTCTGTTGCGTCATCGTTTTCTTTTATTAAGTCCTTGCATGTTAATTGTTCACTTGTTTTCCTCCTATTTGGGCGGTCCGACCCTCGGTTCCACCTCGGGCCCGGGTCGGGTCGCCACATGTACTATTGCCTCTCTTGGGAATAGCCCGTACATATGAATTTAAAAGAATTTTGTTCATGTAAATTTTATAACAAGTGTAATTGGCCATTTCCACTTTCATCTAACAATGGCTTTTCAATTGACTCTTGAGCTCATTGCTTACGTTTTGTAGGGGCAAATGTGTAATTTACATTTAATCAACCTTTTCTTGAATGATTGATAATGATACACCATAACCAAGTTGTCGTTTTCGATTCACAACTACTTTCCTTGTTAAAACAACCATATTTCAAAGTTACAACTACCTCAAACCGAATGAACTATTTACAAAAACCAACGATATAAACAAACTTTTTATAGTCAATAACCAAAATTTATTCAATTATATAATATAAATGATACTCCGCTCCTCCGTCTTCAATGCCATATGCTAGTGTTATCAAGGGAACAAATTTTCTTCATTAAATTAGCATGGAAAAATCAAAATGTTTGATATGTTGTTACCAATCGCAAGTACATCATCACCACTTTATTACAAAATTTGATTGCATGTTGAATAAAAAATTACATTGATGGTAATAAATCATTTATGAGTCAGATGCATCTTGTTCTGGCGGTGGTGGATTCGGTGCTTCGTCAACTTTCGGTGGTGGAGCATGTAAACATGATGGTGATGCTTATGCTTGTGCTCGGGTTTAGAGTGCTTCAACTTCGGTGGTGGAGCATGTTGCTTATGATGGTGATGATTATAAGCGTGCTCGGGTTTAGGTGCTTCAGCAACTTTAGGTGGTGGAGCATGTGACTTGTGGTGCTCTTTATGATGCCCGAGTTCAGGTGCTTCAGCAACTTCAGGTGGTGGAGCATGTGACTTGTGGTGCTCTTTATGATGTCGCTCTCCTTGAAGTTGAATAGGCAGTGGATGAAATGAGGTGAGATCTTTCAAGGCAACATAAGTTGTTGGAATATTTTCCTCCCCGAAGGATAAATTTTCATTGCCATCAGCAAGAGGCACAATGGTGGGAGTTAACAATCTTGCAATGGATGGGGTAGTTAGAATTGCTAACCCAAGGAATAAAAGAAGCAAACATTTTTAGTCATCTTTCAGAGTAATGAATTGTGATAACGTGCAAAGTTGAAGATATTGGTTTCCCTTTTATAGGAGGATTAGGCTACTCCCAACATGGAAAATGCTTCATGTCTTTAATTGCATAGATTACAATAGATTATGAATATCAACCATTAGTTATAAGCAATAATTCATTTTTTGAAGTAACGTATAAGATTTTAGACAAATGTTATAAGCGTTATAAGCATCAAGCATATTAAACTTAAAATAACATGTATTCGATTACAATAATTTGAATCCACATTTTCTAAATCTAAATGTATGCGAAATAGGTGAATGGGGTAAGGAAAGGGCAATCCCTTATATTGGCATAAATATATAGGGTAGATATCTCGAACAAAAGTACTAGTTATAAAGTTTATGCGCTGTACTACGTAGATTTAGACATTGATATTTGATAAATTTCAAAAGGCTAATGAAATACCTATTAATTTTAATTATTACAAAAATTATAAAGGTGTTAAATTCTTCAATGTTTATAGTAATTTAATCTTTTCAATTACTAAATAATAATAATAATGATAATAATAATAATATTTAATAATAATAATAATAATAATAATAATAATAATAATAATAATAATAATAATAATAATAATAATAATCTTTTATCTTAAAAAAATCAAATCAACATCAATTGTTTTTATAAATGTAAGGTATATTCTTATATTGAAATTAAATAATGGTAGAAGTCTTTTATATAATCTAAAACTATTAAAACCAACATCACTTTATAAATAGTGACCTATCTATCTCGTCCATTGATAATAACAGTAGAAAGTGTCGTTGTAGCCATTATTAAGGATAGATAGGATTAATAAGTCAAATTGTCTATTGTTCTGATATGTGGTCGGGATTAATAGTACAGTTAAATCCAGATAGAGTCGTTATTCTCAATCTATTAATCCCAAGGGAGAAAATGTATTATTAGCACCCTTTATTAAAAAAATTGGGATTGATTTTTTATTTCAAAGCTACATCCATATACTGAATTAATAGTAAAGCAATAATAATACTGTTATTAATAATATTGTTTATCCATGTCCGACTACAAAAACAAACCCCAAGTCTTTTATTTAAAACCTTATTAAAGAAACACAAAATCTAATGTGTGATTCTAATGACTTTTTAAAAGTTTCAACACTTTCTATTCAAAATGTATATGTTTCTTTCTTAAATAGTACTAGTAAAAATCTTTTATAAAAAACTTTTAAAACCAACATCACATACACAACTTTTATTGCTAATAATAGTATAAATCTTTTATCTAAATTTTTAAACCAACATCACTTTGTAACAATTTGGAATATATCGTTTTGAACAAATTTACCTAATTTACCTTCTAAATAAATTTTAATTCAAATTAAGTCAAATGATGTTTGATTACCTGGCCAC
>JABEVN020004153.1:0-15268 GCA_013146195.2 Codonopsis lanceolata | reverse complement strand
AACGAGCTACGTGATATCAATCGGCATCATGAACTTTGAACCGACTTGGTTGAGCTTATATGAGCTCGTTACGACGACAACTAATGAATTTTCTTTGTTATGGCTAAATTTCTTTATTTGTTACTCCTTCCATCCCTAAATTATCGGATTGTACGACACACGTTTAAGAAAAAACAATTGACTTGATTATTTATATTGGCTTAATGTGTAGTTTCCTTTAAAACTCATGTATATGTGGCGCATAATTAAAGTACGATGAAAAAGTAAAGGTATAGTGGTAAAAGTGATGTTCTAAAAAGGTAAAGTTCAAACTGGATAATTATTTTGGGACAGACGAAAAAAAAGAAGGACGATAATTTAGAGAGGGGGGAGTATTTTAAAAGTGTTTTTTTTTTGTTAGAAGTATTTGTTATTTGTAAGAGGTCTTTGTTTTTATGTAATATTTTAATAAATTTTTTAAATTTATACCTTTGTTTTAAAATTTATTTCTAAATATTTAGTAGTACAATTAACATTATAAACAGATTAATTTATTTATATTGCAAATATGCAATATATTAATAAAAAATATAAATGAATTTATTTATTTATAAAACAATACACATATTAATTAATTTATTTGTAAAGTATAAAAATTAAAAGTAGTGTAAATAAAGATGATGATATGGTAATGAGATCCATATAAAAATAGAGAAAAAATTAAAACCATTATAAAAAATAATTTTAAGAAAAAGAAAATTTTAAAATATAAAGGTAAAGAAAGACTCAGCTATAAATTTGGGGAAAAATTCTCACTGGATGCTCTAATCATCTAATGGAGCGATGCGTCTGACATGGCAACTATGGGACTCATTTGATGCACTTTTTGCATCATTGCAACCTTTAATCATAAAACAGTGGATTTGGCATCTGTGAAACAATATTCGATGTGTTCTCCGGATAAGTTTTTGTTCCTCTGTTTTTTTAATTATCGTTGTTTAGATTGACATACTATTTAAAAAATAACGTAATTGACTGTATTATAAATATTAATTAAATATATAATTTATTTTAATATTCTTAAATATGATTATAATTAAAATATGTAAAAAAAAGTACGTATAAATTGGTAAAAATATTTTCTTTAAAGATAAAGTTTTGAAAAAAAATAATTATTTTAAAACGGATGATTTTTTTTATATTTATCATTTTATCAAACACTTGTCTATATTTGTAAAATGAATAAAAATACACAAACCTACCACTAATCACAATTTCTAACAACCCCAAAGCAATAAACTAGTCAAGTTTAGTACTAAAAACAAAAACAAAAATATTACTCAATCTACCTCTCTTTTACAACAAGTCTAACATATCCTCCCTAATCGCCGATTCTAAAGTCCCAAAGGCATAAAACTTATTCTTCATTTTTCTTCTTTTTTTTTTTCTCTCTCTCATTTGACAATCTCTTTTTCTTCCTTTTTGTTTCTTCTCTCTCTCTTCAGCAGACCAACTCTCCTCATTTTTTCATTCTCTAATCTCTTTTCTCTCAGATCTTACCCTTTAATCTATCCCCTCTCTCAGCCACCGAATATCTACAAAATCAAACCCCTTTTATTTCCATCTCCCTCGCTTCTTCACCATTACCACTCCCCCTTCCTTCTCCAATTATCGCACACCATAAAATCAAAGCTACAAAAATAAATTAAGGTCGACGGTTTGGCGTAGGCGCTGAGCTGATCAATTAGGCGACGATTAAAAAACTCGCTGCGGTGAAAAGACACTTAACACCTAGACGGAGTTAGATGAAAAGTTTTAAAACACTAGTTATCTTATATTTTCGTGACACTCGTGAAAGGGTAGCATACTTTTCAACATTTTTTAATGAGTTTGATACTGCCCACTGCCCACTTCCCAATCTTAGACCATCTCCAACAGTTTAAAGTTAAAACTGCACAAAATCTTTAAATTGGTATAATTTCTGTACCAAATTTCTTATACTATCTCCAACAGTTCTACTTCAAAATTTACTCTAAAAGGAATATTCAAAGTATATTCTTCATTATTTCATTTAATTTATATTCCAAATATATGTTTTATTTTATTTGATTTGCATTAATGTATTTTAGCAAAACAAATATATTATTGATTTAATATTAAATTAAATTAAATATTATGCATTAAAAATAATAATTAAATGCATGGATTTAATTGAGACTAAAATACAAACATATTATTAGTAAAATTGATAGTTATTGCATAATTTATATATAACTAATAACTAACAATATAAATAAAAATAATTAAATTAATTTTTTGTATTATTTAAACCAAAACATCACAAAGTGGTATTTAAACTAAACAATTAAACTAACAATAATAATGAAAATATAAAACACAAAATAATTACTTAAACAAAAAAGAATAATAAAAAATTAGGAGAGTGAAAATGAAGTATCAACAGTTGAGCGCTGGAAATGAAGTCCAAAATCACAAACTTCAAATTTGAAGATGAATTGAAGCATCTGTTGGAGGAAGCAACAATGTCCAAATCTTTCAAATTTGAAGTTTTGAAGGACCCTTGGAGATGGTCTTATATTCTTTATCTTTTTGTTTGTCCTAAAGAATTTGCGTCCTATATAAAAAAAAATTTAGAACGATAATTTTACTAATTTTTTTTCTTCCTACTTAATTATAAGTCACATGTACACAAGTTTTTTTTTTTATAAAAAAACTATATATTTTATCAATATAAATAATCATTTTTTTCTTAATCTGATGCCGGATCAAACAAAATAATAATTTTAGGATGAAATAAGTGTTATTTTACTACACATAATATAACATACTTTAGATTTTGTTTTCAATTAAGGAAAAAAATTGGATGTCGTTACTGCAAGTATTTTTGTTTTTAAATTTCTTCTCACTAGTCGTTCCCTTTTGTTTTATTTTTTGTTTTTTTTTTGTTAAATTTATTTTAGTGGTAGACTCATACCATAATAAAATCAAATTCATAATTGTATTGGAGAAATCTCTTTTAATTGAATGTGAATGAAAAATGAAAATTTGTTACATGTGCTTAAATGTATTAATTACTCACAACCACATAAAATCAAATCTACAATTATATATTTCAATGTTCCAAAAATATTGATCATCCAAACAAAGCCAAAGTCACCCCAAACCCTTATCCACTAAACCGTATGACAAAAACTATGGTAAGTTGGATTTACAGATATTTTTTATAATACAAATTCTTCTTATTTGATCCATTGTGTATTGGTGGATTGAGCTGTGAGAGAGTAAAAGTCTGTTTTACGAATAAATATTTGTAAGACGATCTTATAGAAGATTTCTCAAACCGTAAACCCTAAAAATTCCTAAATTCCTAAACTCCAAACTCTAAACCATAAATCTTATTTGTTGTCATTTTAAACTTCATGCAAACTTATTGGAACGCTGTTAATTTCACTAACAGCATACTTTAATTGCAAACAAGAATCAAACTACGTCGTATTATGTGTAAAAACAACACGTGACCGACATAAGAAAAAAAAAAACAGGCATGTGTTTCAAAGGCTATTTAATTCTCTGGCGTATAAGTCCAATCTCTATCCTTAATTTGTCCTTTCTCCCACATGCCCCCACCCCACCTAACCCATAATGGCTGAATTCATTGCCATCGACTATAATCCCAGCTCCACCAAAAGGTCCAAAACCGACCTCATTGTTTTCTTAATCAATTATTCATGTTTGCTGAATCAATTATTCATTTTTAATGCTTATTGCATATATCTAGGTGTAAATTCGTACACCTATTTTATAATACAATATAAAATATTATTACAAATTAAAAATAGACTAAAAGTTAGTTTTTATATATTTCAGGGGTCAGAGCGTCGAAGGAAACTTGGAAAGGCTTAAAAGGACGAACGATAAACAAGAAGGGGGAAAGTGTAAAAATTAGAAGGGAAAAACCAAGCTGGGGCGCCGCGACCCTTAATCCTGGCGCCGCGCCCAAATCCATCTGTGATGCGCCCCGATCTGCTTATTGGCCAATTTTGCTTCATCACTGATCACGTCGATTTTTCCTAAAGTCACGAGGCGGCTGCTCTCTATAGGAAAACAGTTGAGGAAAACATGCTTAAGGTTGACATCATCAATACCATGAAGGTAATAAAAATGTTGGGGCATTCGATTATAGTGCGTTTCAAGATCTTTTTTCTGGAAAGAACAACACTTCATTTTACGAATTGAGGGGACACGAAGTGTTTGCTTGCTGTAAAGATGAAAATTTTACTTCGACGAGACCGTTTTCATGACGAATGAACTCTAGAGCTGTGATGCCTTTATACATGAGCCTGTGGGGCTTGATGAGTTTGTTTATAACTTATTACCCATTGCTCAGGGAGAAGTAAGTAAGTATGCTCGTCATAGTTGTCTTGTAACATAGGTGCATGTTGGTGTTGCACTAGAATCAATATCTAGGAGAAGGGCCTCTCCTGAGTTTTCCTGACCAGGGACCATGAGATCTAGGGAATGATTTTGTACCCAATATACCTTTTGGTAATGAAATGTTGCATGAAACGTATTTACCTGGGTAGTGCGACCAATTTAGATTTGGGCTTTACCCTTACTTACTGAGAAGTCGTTCTTTCGTCCCGAAGGATCCTTCTTCAACGCACTGAAGAACTCTTCTCTTCCTATAAATAGGAGGGTTCTCCTCTCATCTCACACCCCTCACACTCTCTCTGTTAGGCTGCAAAGAAAGAGAGAGATACACAACAAACCCAACAACGTTACCCTTCCAAGCCAACATCACACACATTCTTTCTGTTAGGCTGCCGAAATCTTGCGAAGACAACCAACACACCCAGTCGTTACGCTACCCGAAGCCACACAAAATCCACAACAACACTGTCGTTATGCTGCCGAAATTTCACCAAAACATACACACATAGCAACACACACACACACACACATCGCCTTTGCCTATTCTGGGCAGAGCGCAACATACTCACATACCAACACAACAACAACAATAACAACAACAAAAAGACTTCATTTCTCGGAAGGACAGGGGAAGCACACGTAGATCACCTAAGCTTAGGCATACTTGGTTTAACCACTCGCGCTCCAAGATGTAGGTCCTATCCCCGTAGTTATTTATTTCAGTTTGTATATATATATATGTATATATATATATATATATATATATATATATATATACACTACGGATCTGTAAATATTATTAATGGTTTGTTTTCTTGTCTGTTTATTGGCATAAGTAAGTTTTTTTTTCTCGTGCTTAGTTAGTTTCTTTTTATATTTTGGCATTCAACTAAAACCACAGCTATTGGTCTACAACCACAGTTTTCAACATCTGCAATGGCAGCTCAATATTCACTGCCCTTCCTATCTTTAGTTGTATTCTACCTTGTCAAGCAAGTGAAATGAACCATTTGGGAAGATAGCATTTCATCTTGTTTTACTGAAGAAGAGAAAAGGCAAAGACCTTCTTCATCTAGGTCTATTTCCAACTCAAAGAACGTTTCATAAATAGTGTAGGCTTTATATACTCTTACAATTCTCTTCCAAAAAATTGTATGCTCGTTTGGATCAGAAGTGGCGATGTTGGTGATGCCTTATTGTAGACACCCCAATTTCGTACCTTTGGTATGTACCATGACATGAAATATTAAGACCTGTTAAAAACTAACAAATGTCAAGTTACAAGGTTTAAAAATGTAAATGAAAAAGCAGGATGCATAAACAGTGAAATGCAGGGGGCCAAAGTGTCAAAAAGAACCTCAAAAAGGAGCCCAGGCGCCACCCACACTCACAGCAGGCGTGGCGCCCAGACCCCCCATGGGTGGCGCCCAATAGTGCTCATATTACTATAGCACTTTGCTTTTGGCACAACTCTCTCAGCGCGCAGTACAAGCGATAAAGTACAGAAGAGAAAACGTAATGACGAAGGAGTCCCTTCTCCAGCCTAAAAATAGAAGGCCTCGGCTTCAGAAGTGAACACACAGTTTACGCACACAGTTCACACACCACGATCACACAGTTAAAGTTTCTCCCCTAGAGAGTTCTGAAAGAGCAATGTGAGAGTTCCCCTCCTATAAGCCTCGAAGCTCCGTCAAATCTCCTCCAAATACAAAACCAACCGGTCAAAGTAAACCTTAGCCTCCCCGCTAGGATTCCACCATTTTAGATCCATAGTGAGGCAGGGCATATTCCCACGCGCTCTTTGCAACATCCTTTTTGCACTTTTAATTTCGTTTTCCCCTAAAGAAGGGAAGATGGAATGAAAAGGGTGTTGCATTTTCTGAATCTTGTTTTCCCCTAAATAAGGGAGAATGAGATACAGAAAAATCTAAATCACTCGTAGTGGACCAAAAAGCACTTACAGTGACTGAGGCGTATTCAACGTGCTCTATACAACACTCTTTTTGCACTTTTAATTTCGTTTTCCCCTAAATAAGGGAAGATGGAAAGAAAAAAGTGATGTCTTCCCCGAATCTCGTGTTCCACTAAAAAAGGGAGCGCGCGATCTGGGGGAATCTCCTGGGGCACTCACAGTGGCGACTCTGATGGGGACGTCGTTTTATTTTAAAGAAAATAAAAATAGAGGGCTAGACTCATTTTTCAAACAAAAACAAACAAGTTTTTCCTTTTGGCTAAATATGCTTATTATATTTATTCAACAGTTTAAATATCACATTGTTATATATCTGCATATATATTTGTGCATAACCATTCACTTGCAGTAGTTTAAATCTCAATTTGGTCACCCTACTTTCGGCCAAAAGTCATTAAGCTCACTCTACTTTTTATTTCCTCAATTTGATCACTCTACTTAGACATAAATAGCACGTTCATCACTCTGTTAAAATATTTTGATGGAAAACTTAAAACATTTTAAAAAACCCAAAATTACCCTTACCCAGATAAAGGAGGAGAAAGAAAAGAAAACGACTTCACATCACCAACCAGAGTATTACTTTTCTCATCGGCTTCAGGAATGGCATTCTCATCCTAATTGAAGCTCTCACTGTTGGATTCTCTCTTTTTCTTGCTTTGCTTAGATCATAATGATGAAGACGAACGTCTCTTCGAGAGAGAAAAGGTTAACAATTCCAATTTAGTGCCGAAGAAAGTGAATACTGGATCGTCTGAGTCGGATTTGGCGTTTGAGCCTTCTGTATTATTCAAAGGGCAACCCTTTCAACTCATCATTGTTATCAGACTCTTCCATATGTCCATTTCCGAAATCGTGATCGAGATATAGTTTCTTTCGATTGTTATAGTTCGGTCTTCTATCAAATTTAAGGGTTTCTGACTTGGGGCTTCTTCTAGCTTTATTATAATCGGGGGGAGTGATCCGTCCGACGGTAATCAGAATTTTTGACGTACCTTGAATAGTCGTGGCTGCGATTCGACTCCGGATCCTCTAAGGCTGCATGGCCGCGATCGCGATCGCGACTAGGGCTCCGACTGAAACTACGACGGGAATAATCATTCCCTCTGCTGTTGCGGTGAGGGCTTCGGCTCAAACTACGACGTGAATTGCCGTTCCCTCTGCGGCCTCGACTAGGACTCTAGCTAAGACTACGACGTGCATAGTCATCATCTATGCGGCTGCGACCCTGATCTGAGGGAATTTCAACAGCGGAGGAGGGTCTGGCCATTTGGGGGAGTGAATAAGAGTGATACAGAGTAAAACCCTTCAACTTAATAAGGGTATTTTGGTCTTTTCAATGATTTCCATCCAATATAACGGACAAAAATGACTCAAGTGGCCTTATTGAATGTCGAAACCAAGTAAAGTGATTAAATTGAGGAAAAAAAAAGTTGAGTGAGTTTAATGACTTTTGGCCGAAAGTAGGGTGACCAAATTGATATTTAAACCTATATTTGTGCATAACCATTCACTTGCAGCAACTTCGTTCTGGGTACCATTACGAATATATCAAAAAAAAAAAAGAAATTCGGGCAGGATAACAAAAAAAAGGGAGAAAGGGCAGGAGCTTATTATTGCTTTATTTTATATCTTGCTATTATTCTACTTTATTTATTTCGTAAAAAAAATGTACATATTATTTTATTCTGTCATTTTATTTTGGGGATTAGGACCAATATGTAATTAATATGAATAGATAGATTCCCCGTTTTTCTTTCTATTTCTTGATCTGAATGGATGCTTGCTCACGCTCAAACTAAATAAGCCAAGAAAATCCATAATAAACAGCAAGACATGTCATATCTGTATTATTTACTGCTGTAGACACCTCAATTTCGTACCCTTGATATGTGACATGGCATAAAATATTAAGAACTGTTGAAACATTAACAAATGTCAAGTTACAGGGTTGAAAATGCAAAAGGAAAAAGTAGGATGCATGAACAGTGAACTGCAGGGGGGGAACGTGCACAAAATGAAAGATAAAAAGCAAGCTTGGTGCCGCACCAAGGGTCCCCTTGGTGGCACCAAGCACTCCACTGTTGCCTCTCTCAGTTGCCGAAATGTACAACCTTTGATGCTCGCGGTACAACTGATCAATGCAGGGTGAACAAATCCAGAAATTCCCTCAAGTCCCTGCTCTCTGCTATAAATAAGAGGCCCCGACACCTCATTTCAGCACTCATTTTCATCGCAACGAAGCGCTGAGAAATTCTCTCCGCATTCCACCCTCCCTTGTTTAGGGGAAGACGAAATCAAAAGTGCGAGAGGAGTGCTGTCTATGTTAGCACGTTTGAATGTGCCTCGGTTGCCTTGAGTGGATTTTGTATCCAATATGGGAACTTATGGTTTCCCGCATCAAGTTATCCCTTTTTAGGGGATACCAGATATGGGAATGCATTACCCTTTCATTCCCATTTTCCTTTTTTAGGGAAAACGGAAAAGTGCAAAAGGATATTGCGACGCCCCCACTATGGATTTTATTAAAAATAGCCTTATGGCCCATTCAGATTACTATGGGAGCTTTGGGTTTGCCGCATCAAGTTATCCCTTGTTTAGGGGATACCAGGATATGGGAATGCATCATCCCTCCAT
Organism: Codonopsis lanceolata; assembly: GCA_013146195.2. Taxonomy (NCBI): domain Eukaryota; kingdom Viridiplantae; phylum Streptophyta; class Magnoliopsida; order Asterales; family Campanulaceae; genus Codonopsis; species Codonopsis lanceolata. The sequence continues at coordinate 6,228 of JABEVN020004153.1, read as the reverse complement.
TCCCATATCTCCTTTTTTTAGGGGAGAATGGGAAAGTGCAAAGAGGGAATGTTGCGAGGCCCCACTGAATCCGAAAGTTTTAGAGTCGCCATCTTTATTTTAAGGCAAATAAACAAAACCAAAGAAACGAAAAATAAATCAGAGAAAAAGAAAACGGGTTCGGAGGCTAAGTTACGAGTTGGGAAGGTGCTAGGCACCCAACTCGCCCTTTCGGTCTAAAAATGGTTTTTGGCTGAAGTATGCTTATTGTCATATTTATCTCGGAAATAAATAAGGTATTAAAAAGACAGGAAATTTAAACAAATACATTCGTGACTACATTATTTACGGACTCACAGCCATTTCCTTACAATAATTACAAACATATTTAAGAATATTTGGCCATTATAACGGCTCTTTTACATAGTATTTCCTATTCTAATCCGGGCAGCACAACGGCTTATATTGGCTACATTGTGCCGGATTTAAATAACAACTTTTAAAAATAAATAAAAGACAAAAAAAAATAAATAAAATAAAGGCGCCCTTAAAGGTTTTACCTTTTAGAGCGGCGGTGTGCTCGCTCTGTCCTTCAGGGAGAGGAAGTCTTTTGTTGTTTGTTGTGTGGTTGTTGTTTTGATTTGGGCAAAGTGACGACTTATATATGGTAGTCTTGGTTTGTTTGGTTGGGCAGAATGACGGCTTAGTTTTGGTGGTTTTGGCCTTTTTGGTTGGGCAGAATAACGGCTTATAGAGGGTGTTTTTCAGCTCGTTACTCGGGCAGAGTAACGGCTTACTTTGGGATTTTTGGACCGGGGAAGTGAGGTGGATACCTAACAACTAGGCTAGGGATCACTTATAATCGGTGGATATTTATTTTGGCGGAGTTTGGACGGGGTTTGGAGACTTTAGGGGGTTCCACTCACCTATCTCGCACCTCTCGTACTATTCGCTTCGAAGGAACGCGGAGAGAATTTCTCAGCACTTTGTTGCGATGAAAATGAGCGCTGAAATGAGGTGCCGGGGCCTCTTATTTATAGTAGAGAGCAGGGACTCGGAGGGAATTTCTGGATTTGTTCACCCTGCATTGATCAGTTGTACCGCGAGCATCAAAGGTTGTACATTTCGCAAGCGAGAGGCAACAGTGGAGTGCTTGGTGCCACCAAGGGGACCCTTGGTGCGGCACCAAGGGGCCTTGGTGCGGCACCAAGCTTGCTTTTTATCTTTCATTTTGTGCACTTTCCCCCCCTGCATTTCACTGTTCATGCGTCCTATTTTTTCCTTTTGCATTTTCAATCCTGTAACTTGACATTTGTTAATGTTTCAACAGTTCTTGATATTTTATGTCATGTCACATATCGAACGAAATTGGGGTGTCTCATAGAGCCCCTCAACGATGGAGTCTACGGGTAACCCAAGGCTTACTGAGTAGACGAACATCGTTGATAAACAATAGACTCTCCAATTTCGTTCAATTATGGAACGGGAATGAGAAGCAACAAGTAGTAGTTATAATGCAACAGTATATAACACAGACCAAACTCCATTGTGACGACCCGACCCGGATCCCAAGACGAAATCCCAAGGTCGTGCCGCCAGGGGAACAATTAACAACAAACAAGTAGCAAATAATGGGTAGGGCCATAACGGCGATACACCGACAACTCAAAACACATGCGGAAGCGAAATAAAATAAAACAGTGGCGCCCGAGCTAACAAGCTCAAACTAAAACAACCAAAGAGATAATAAATCTCTCGGTCCAAAATTCGATTCGGTCGCAACATTGGGCACGAGGACAAACTCCATGTTATGCAATTCATATATTAAGCATAATATAAACCAAGTCATCGGCGAAACTACGGCCGGAACCCAACATTAAACTAAGTCTAAGACTCTAGTCTAACAACTCGACGGCTAAAAACATGCCGGAGAATAAACATAATATTTAACTAGCAATATATCATGCTAAACATACTCACCAACAAACCAAGCACGACTAAAACCAGTCGGCTACCAACAACATAAGTACTAACAGTTATAAGTACTAACAACAGAAAACATATGGAAGTTTAACTACCACTATACATCAAGCACAACCACCACCGGTTGGCTACCAAAAGAATAGGCTAACCACAATTACAATATTACAAACACATACAGGTTTGCTACCCAATAATGAAGTTTACATAACTTCATCTTCCCAACGACCTCACCAAAGCAAAATAAGCACCTAAGTAGCAACCTTGTCCAAAAGACTTCCTTGCTAAAGTAACCTTCCTGATTTACTTGGATCCGCTCGCACGGCTCGGATCTAGGGAAAAACAACCAACAAATAAAAGTAAGTCACAATGACTTAGTAAGTTACTAACCATAACTTCCTACCATGGCATAATGCTCAATCATAAATTATATCATGCTATTGTCATGAAATAACCTTATAATAAATCATGTTATGGCATTCATGCTCAACATTAAATAAATATGTTATCAATACAACATAACATCTCATCATGAATCCATGTCAAGTCATTCTTGTCTTAACAATAATAATTTATACCTTTGGCATAAAACATCATTCCCATAATATTCATGTGATAGCATACATGCTTAACGACATTAATCAATATGTTATCTATTAAGTATAACATGTAAGAAACCAAAACAACTTCATATCATATCCAATTCACTAAGCACGTTATTCACTTAAGCACTTGTGAAACAATTCATATATATAAGGGATATGATACCATTACCAAAATTCCTCCGCGCGTGTCGCTCCTGCAAAAACACGTGCAAAACCCTTATGTGCCCTCGATATCCCTCTCGTAGATATCGACGTCCCCGAGACAAATCTCCGCTCGAGTTCCATAGTTATCAAAGTCATGTGTATTACTACAACTAAGATAAACTACTTCCCCACCGTGGCCATCGATGGAGGGTGTGTGCAACCCAAGACGGCGATCCATCGCGATCACGAATCCCATAATTCGTGAAGACGATGTATCGACCCACCAAAGACTCAACAGACCGACGCCAGCTGGACTCAAAACCCAAGCACAAGTAATATATACTCATATGCTCAAAACAAGTAGGTAAACACTCTACCATCAAACTAGTCATGCAATTTATCCACAACTAGCATAAATATCACAACCGAGAATCATATAAGTTCTCATAATCAAGTGTGCTTCACACACCTTAAACTTCTTGGAGGCTCGACCCCCATGAATTCTACCCAAGATTCCGTAGGACTTAGAATTATAGTTCCTAGGATTCATACTAACCCAAAGGTTAACTCCGTTGAGTTCAATCTAAGTTTTCCGAAAATTCAAGGAATAGAAGCTTAGGCTTCATCATCCCCCTATATTCATAACTATCGCCCAAACCATAAACCCGATGTTCAATAAACTCACATAAACCCCACAATTTATTTAACAATGCAACTTAGAACAAATTAATCATCTTGTGCATAATTTCATCTAAGTCATCATACCAATCATAACCTTCAAATCATGATTAAAATTTACAACATGGTTTAATATATTCTATTAAGCATTTAAAACATATTAAGCAAGCTCACATCAACAAATTGTAAGCTAACACAAAATTAGGGCAAGGCACCCTCCAAGTATCTCAACCAAACCAACATCAATCCACATGAACAATCAACAAAATCAAGTTCAATAGACTAGTTAGAACATGAATTTCACATATATCATGGTCTTATATAGGTCAATCAAGTTCTATCATTCAATTGGAAAACCTAGGGTTCATGCTTCTTCTACAACCCTAACAATGGCTTCCATTGACCTCAAATAACACAAATGGTTGTTTCCTAGGGTCAATGGAGCCCAAAATCAAAGGAAGAGAGGTAGAAACTTACCAAAACTCAAACCTACAAGCGCCCAAACCAGAACTCAAAGATGAAGCCGTTCTTCTCTTCTCACTCCGCTCTCTTCAATCTTGCGGGTTAGATGGAGAAGAAGACTCAGCTATGGCTTCCAAGCTTCAGCCCCTTGAAACCAGAATCGTCTCCTCTGAAGCCCTCCTCGCCTTGGTCAAGTAGTCGCAGGAAACTCAAGAAGAAGTCAGACTTTCCGCCGAACTAATGAAGAGCGCTGATTTCACTTATATATGGGGGATTAATTCACTAATCAAGTCACTAATTAACCCCTAAATCTCTTAATAGATGATTAGGATTAAGATTAGGCTAATTAAGTGAGTTTAGGATAGGTTTAGATTGGGTTTAAGTGGCAAAAAGTTCTACACCACAAACCAAACAAAAATCCCGTAAGCCGAAATAAGGACCTTAAGGTCGATCACTTAGGCTTGATGTGAGCGCATCAAGCCGCCTTCCAACATTCCATGTTTTCTGCTTCCTTGCTCGATCCCTGACTCTCCGCATGCAATCTCGAGTCCTTCCAAGCCAAAAAATGGTCTATAAATCAACCTTAATGTCCTCCAAATCATAACCCAAAGCAATCAAGCCTCAAACCCCATCAAAACAAGGCCAAGAAATCAGAACTCTCCTAACGACCTAATCGAAAAGTCAAACCGAAAAGGGTTAACGCTAAAATCAAACTAGCAACCCAACCGACAATGCAACAAGCATCTAACCAACATCCAAGGCATGTTAATGATGTTATAAATGCCTCTAACAATAATCCATGTGATAACCACATAAACATAAACCCAGATTCAACGCATCTCAAAAGAAAATGCATACGCGCATCTCAAACAACGCCAATGATCATGCTATTGACTCTAAACATAAACGGAGCTAAATGAACATATTCATGATGATTATAAGTGTATGAATTCATGCATATCAAAGCAAGCAAGATTGTGGTTTTACATCCATAGCCTGATTATTTTTAGCCTGCTATACAGTTATCGTAATTTTAAGCGATATGAATTTAATGTCTTCGATGGTCGATCTACTAGTGTAGGCCGCCCACGTATCCCTTTAATAAAGGAAACTTTAGACCAAAACGTAGTTCGTGCCAAACCTAAACTATCATCAGTATAACGGTCGTGCTACCGTGATAGGTTGTCACGTATCCTTAAACAAGGAATCGACCAAACGTAGTTCACTCACCGGGGACTAAATGTTATGTGTAAGTGTTGTGGGTGCAAGTGCAATACTAAATGAGCAAGTGTGGCAAAGCTTTATCAAATGAGTACGCATAAGGGTAAATATGTCACATGGTCGCGCCTATCATGGATAGACCGCCTCACGATCCTTAGTTAAGGAATCGACCAAACGTGAGTCTGCCTTCCGGCTATGCGAGTGAATTGCCTTTAACTCCGCCTCATCGAGAACAAGACCTTTCCTTATAAATCCGGTCATTGCACTCTTTAAAGGAAAGTTTCCACATAGCCAAAATAAATGGAATGCATTGCCTCCTCGTGAACTCTCGCCTTCAACTGAAGAACAAGACCTTTCCTCGCATCTCCAACTCGGTCTCCCAAGTCGCTCGATCTCGTGATTCTTCCAAAGAACTTTCACCAACTGAATTTTTCGCTCCTCAAAACTTGCTCTTCGTGTCAAGCATCTTCACCGGCCGCTCAACATAAGACAAATCCGCTGAAAAGCACTCCTCATACTCAAGAACATGAGAATCATCCTAAGATATTTCCAAGCATAGACACATGAAATACATTATGGATCTCCGACAAAGACGGCGGTAAAGCCACCCCAGATGCCAAACTACCAACTCGCCCAGACCTCAAAGGTCCAAATCAACCCTATGACAATTTCCCTTTCTTTCCAAATCTTTGGTACCCTTTCTAGGCGATACCTTAAGAAATACAAAGTCTCCAACCCGAAACTCCAAATCTCTCCTTCTATTATCCGCTGCAGCTTTTCTTGGCCGACTTTTGAGCGGTGAGCATCCATCTCGAATTATTTTCACACTCTCACCAGATCGGCCGAACAATTTCGAACCCTATATTTTGCTTCTCCAACCTCGTCCCCAAAGAAATAGGAGATCTACACTCCTCCCATAAAGAGCCTCCTATACTGGGCCATCCCGATGCTCGATTGGTAACTATTGTTATACGCGCAACTCCGCCAAAGGAAGATGTATCCCAACTCCCTTTAAAATCAATCGCATAAGCCCCGCAACATATCCCCTCTCGCATCTGAATCGCTTCTTCTGACCGTCCGTCTCGGACCGAGGGTGAAAAAGCTGCATTTAAAATTCAACTTGGTCCCCAAAGCTTTGCAAAGCCCGCCAAACCTCGAT
>JABEVN020004152.1:0-15277 GCA_013146195.2 Codonopsis lanceolata | reverse complement strand
CGAACCTCTTTTGATCACCAATTTAGTGCAAATTGCCAATTGATTTCAAAATCTTTTCGCTGCAAGGATGGCGGGTTGCGAGAAAATCTTAAGCATCCTTTACTACGCCTCAACATAATCATGCAACAGTGTAATCGACATATTCATAAGGCAATGATAATCAAGATTTTATCATGTAATACTCTAAACAAGTTACATTGCTTACTAATGCATATAAGCATATTCATACTCAAATACAACTATTCCAAGTAGACATATTTATTACTCTTGTAACTGGCCATCTCTTTTCTTTTAACAGAGTGCATCTACCATGCATGCTCACATAAGCTTCATACGTTAATTCCATCACAAATACAATACATGTGTTAATACTAGTCGTTTTATACTCTACATAACGTGTACATTTCACCCATAAATTAATCCTCAAGCAGCGATGATAAGATTCCTATCTTTAGCAATGCTACATGTATACACGCATATCATACAAACGTGACATACAATTACCAAGTATCATCATACTTTAACTCATATACTTCATGTAGTTCACACAATTCATGTAACTCATATAATCCTTTGTAGTTCATATAACTCTTAGCCATGCATACGACACAATCAAGCAATTACTATGTTATGTGTAATTACTAATCCAATCATATATTCTCATAAAGTTCCATCGTGCTAATTTTCTATACAATGGTAATTCTAACAAATTACAAGGTTTGTATATCCACTATACTGCCTAACAACATTTATACAAACGAATCCAAGGAAGAGAAGTAATATTCGCTCTAGCATCCTCAATCATCAAAACTCCGTAAAATCTATCGTTAACTTAACCAAAAATCACGTCTTCAACAAAACACACACGAAATACCCTCGCGTGGTAACAACACTTTATTAGTCGCGTTAAACGGCACACCCGTCCGTAATAGTCCTAACTTGTCTCATATCCACCAAGTATACACCCACGATTCAAGCGTATCCTACTGCATAAAAATCACACAATAATATTTAAATATATTATTTATAACATCACACATATCTATATAAAGTATACAAATTTAACGCACCACTAGTAATTACCACTAGTAATATTATCACATATACATTCTTCATATATGCATAACATAGCCATATATATAAGCATACTAAAATCACATTTTCATACCACAATTGATTGCCTACCGACAAATCAAGATTCAACCCAAAACAATAAACCAATCCCAAACCGGGATATCCTCCCCGATAATATCAATAAATCGAGGAAAACAAAAATCAATAAACCTCAACACACAATGCAATGTATGTATGAATGCATATGAGCTACCGATATAACGTGCACTCATAATAACGATAATAACAACCTTAATATATGTATAAGGAATTACCTCCTATCTCGGGTAGGTCTCAAAACTCTGCAATGGCCAACCGCCAGCCAAGATACAACCTCAAACTCGTTCATCTGTGACCATCTCACTAAGAGTCATTAGACCGCTCATTAGCACTCCTAGAGTCATAAATCCTCAACTTAAGGTAATCCTTTCTAATGTGATCACCATCATAAGCAAAAACTTAGTCTGTATTGCTCCAACACCTATGCTCGGTGTTTCATTTCCCAAGCATAATTTACACAATGATTCATCACCTCGTCATCTATGACAATAGGTAAAAGCATCACTCCGCTTACTAGTCTACGGATTTTCACAATTTTATGAGGTACTAACTGCCCTCTAACTACATCATCATTCTTAATATTCCCTGAGATCCACTCTTGGGTGCATTCCTTAATATCTAACTTTTCCTCATAAGTATAGTCCACAGCCCCTCGAAAATCAGCAAGCTGTAATAAAATAAATTGCCTATAATATTTTATCCTTAATCCTTAACTCTTTCACAATTCATGGAGTCTTCCTAGTCTCATCTGGTACTAAGTACTCTACTCTAATGAGCTATATCCGTGAAAATCCATAAATATTGAATCACAATATCATTATATTTGCCACCAATTCTCCAGTGGATTCTCAAACATGGATACTACCAATACTACCTTACACTCATCAACACCGCCTCTTCCACTAGTGCTAATGCCCATACTAGTTTCAACCATCTTAACATAGAATAACTCTCGACGTTATGATATAGCAAATCACACAAAACCAACCCCCAACCTAGGCCAAGGAACCTATCTCCCGCGCATGACCTAACCAATAGCTCGATACCACCAAGCTGCGACGACCCGGATCCCAATACGGGACCCAAAGGTCGTGCCGCGAAAACACACAAAACAACAAGCAAATAACAAATAATGGGTAAGACCATAACGGCGATACGCCAATAACTTAAAACACATGTGGAGGCTAAACAAAATATCCTAGTGGCGCCCGAGCTAACAAGCTCAAACTAAATACAACCAAAGAGATCATAAATCTCTTGGTTCCAAAAATTCGATGCACGTGCCGCAACATTGGGCACGAAGAACAAAACTCCCTGTCATGCAATACAAATATAAAGCACAAATAAACCAAGTCATCGGCGACGTTACAGCCGGAACCCATCATTACACTAAGTCTAAGACTCTAGTCTACACACTCAACGGCTAAACATGCCGGAGTACAACATAACCAACAATATAAATTATTCGAGATAGAATAAATATGTATTTAAACAAATTGGCTCGACTAACATTTGCCGGCTCACAAAAACCAATTATTAATAATTTACAATTACAAGAACCAAATCAATAACACAATCTTACTACCCAAAGTGAAGTCTATATAACTTCACTTCCCAAACGTCCTTTCCAATAAATTAAGGCTACAAAAATAAATTAAAGTAGCAACCTTTATAAAAATTACACTTCTATCGTAGGCTCGGCGGTTCCTTCGAGTACTAGCTCGGCTCGAATCTAAGGAAAACAAAGCAAACGAGTAAGTCATAATGACTTAGTAAGCTACTAAAGATGCAATGTCATGGCATGGCATAATTCTCAAATAAAACATGTACATCTTATGTCATACTCATGATGTAACATTCATGGTATAATGTTCCGCACAAACCAAATCCAACCATAGTCACATGGAATATAATTCTTCATAAATTATCATGAAATAAATCATATCAATAGATTATGATTCTAAATTTCGTAATATGTAGTATGTTATTTCTACATTTAAACTCCCATCAAACCATATAAACCAATTGCACCATGAGTTTCATAATTCTTCATTTATTACAACTCATATAAAAATTCATGAATGAGAGACTATTGTTCCCATTTTAATCATAAATAGCATGTTATATTTTTAGTATAACATAAATCATAAAAATCATCATTTCATTAGTATGTTATATTTTTTACTATAACATCTTAACAAGAAATCATCATCTCATGAAAATAATCTCATTAACCATGTATCACAACAATTCATACATGCTCATAAAATAAACTACATAACCAAGAGAAGATGATTTTCTTTTTCCTGTTTCCAGCGTGTAACTCCTGCGGAAACAAACGTGCCCTCGATAACCCTTTCGTGGTATCGACGTCCCCGAAACAGTCTCTGTTCGAGTTCCATAGCTATCAAAGTCATGTGTATTACTCTAACTAAGATGAGCTACTTCCCCACCGTGGCCATCGGTGGGCGGGTGTGCAGAAGCGCGGCGATCCATTGCAATCACGAATCCCACAATTCGTGAAGACAATGCATCGTCCCGCCAAAAACTCAAACCAAAAACCGCCAGCTGGACTCAAACTCAAGCACAAGTAATATATACTCACATGCTCAAATAAAAGGAAAAGTACAACACACCGTACTAATCCATTCAAGTAGATATTTACTTATAAACCACATAGTTAGGCATTTCTATGCTAACTAACACATAATCATCTTAGAGCGATATTATCAAGTCTCTAATTGTGGAGACCCGACCCGAATCCCAATACGAGACCCCGAGGTCGTGCCGTCAAAAACACACAAGATAACAAATAATGACGGGTAAGGCCATAACGGCGATACGCCAAAAACTTTAACACATGCGGAAGCGTAATATAATTAAACAGTGGCGCCCGAGCTAACAAGCTCAAACTAATACAACCTTAGAGATAATGAATCTCTTGGTCCAAAAATAAAATCATGTGACGCAACAATAGGCACATATAACAATTAATAGCAATTATATATCAAGTCATCGGCGATGTTACGGCTGGAACCCAACATTAAACTAAGTCTACAACTCCAGTCTAACATGCTTAACGACTAAAAACATGTCGGATAATAAACATAATAATCAAACCAATATATGGTTAAAACAACTAAAGCATGCGCATCATAAATACATAAGGCACGACTAACATATGTCGGCTCTCAAATATTAAGTACTAATAAACATAAGTACTAATAACCAAACACAACAAGTCTTGCTACCCCACATAAAGTTTATATAACTTTATGTTCCCGTCGTCCTTGCCAAAAGAAAAAGGTACTAAAATACAAGGTAGCAACCTCGTCAAAGCTTCACCAACGTAACTCGACAATCACTTCGAACCACTCGCACGGCTCGGATCTAGAGAAAACAATCAAAACAAATAGGAGTAAGTCATAAAGACTTAACAAGTTACTAACATAACTTCCTGTCATGTCATCATGCTCAACAATAATAATTCATGCTATTGGCATAATATACATTTCATAAATGATCATGTCAAGGCATTCATACTTAACAATCTTGAATATCATGTTATCAACAAGTATAACATTTCATTAATTCAATCAACCATCAATTCATATCATATCATATTCACGTAGCACATTATTCACATATAAGCACTCGTGAGTCAATTCATACAAAAGGGATGTGATATCGTTACCCTTTTTCCGCGCATGTCGCTCTTGCAAAAACATGTGCAAAACCTTTATGTGTCCTCGATATCCCTTTCGTGGATATCGACGTCCCCGAGACATTTCCCCGCTCGAGTTCCGATAGTTATCAAAGTCATGTTTCCATACTACAACTGAGATCAACTACTTCCCTACCGTGGCCATCGATAGAGAGTGTGTGCAATCCGGCGCAGCAATCCATCAAAATCACGAATCTCACAATTCGTGAAGATGATGCATCGTCCCGCCCCAAAAACTCAACAAACCGACTCGATTGGACTCAAACTTCAAGCACACGTAATACATTATCATATGCTCAAATAAGTAGGCATGTACTCTACAATCATCTAGTCATGCTTTTACTTCACAACTAGCACATAATCACATTAGAGATAAAATCAAGGCTCTAATCATCAAGTGTTCTTCATACACTTTAAAATGCTTGGAGGCTTAACCTCCATTAATACTACCCCAAAATTCGTAGGACTTAGGCATATTACTCCTTAATGTCATACTAACCCAATGGTCAACTCCGTTGAGTCATAATCAATCTTTCAAAAATTAGGGTATAGAAGCCGTTGGCTTCAATACTCTCGTATGTCGATACTAACATGAATAAATAGGTTACTAAGGTCATTAAACCCATAAGACCCCAAATCAAACATTTAAGTATGCAACATAGAATCACAGTCACAAGTTAGGCATATATATTCATTCACAAGTCATCAAACATGCTCCCAACACTTAAACAAACAAGATAGAATGATTTATCATATATCTCTACCCTTGAATATCATCATAAACATACTTTACAATCTATTTACTAAGGTTATTAAACCCATAAAACTCCACTAAAACAATTAACTAGTCAACATAGAATAGAAGTCACAAACAAGGCATATATATTCATTCTTTCTATTTCATCAAATATGAGTCTAACCATTTCATCAAATATGCTCCCAAAACTTAAGCAAACAAGATAGAATAATTCATCATATATATCTACACATGAATATCATCATAAACATACTTTACAACATGTTCATTCAACCAAAATTTCATCATCTAGCATTTAGTGAAACATGGTATCTCTACAAACCTAACCATTTCATCAAACATGCTCCCAACACTTAAACAACAAGATAGGGTTATTTATCATACATCAATACACATAAATAACATCATAATCATGGTTTATAATCTGATTATAATCAGTTCATCCAACCAAAAATGCATCATTTAGCATATACGAGAACATGACATCTCTACAAGCCTAACTATTTCATCAAACATGCTCCCAACACTTGAACAACAAGATGGGGTGATTCATAATACATCAATACACATAAATAACATCATAATCATAGTTTATAATCTGATTATAATATGTTCATCCAACCAAAAATGCATCATTTAGCATATACGAGAACATGACATCTCTACAAGCCTAACTATGTCATCAAACATGCTCCCAACACTTAAACAACAATGTAGAATGATTTATCATACATTAATACACATAAATGACATCATAATAAGGGTTTATAATCTGTTCATACAACCGAAAATGCAACATTTAGCATATACGAGAACATAGCATCTCTACAAGCCTAACCATTTCATCAAACATGCTCCCAACGCTTAAACAACAAGGTAGGGTGATTTATCATACATTATCACACATAAATAACATTAAAATCATGATTTACAATCTGATCATAATCTGTTTATACAACCTAAAATACATCATTTAGCATATACGAGAACATGACATCTCTACAAGCCTAACTATCTCATCCAATATGCTCCCAACACTTAAACAACAAAGTAGAATGATTTATCATACATTACTACACCTAAATGACATCATAATCATGGTTTATAATATGTTTATAATCTGTTCATACAACCAAAATTCATCATTTAGCATATACGAGAACATGACATCTCTACAAAGTCCTAAGTGCTCTTATGACCTCATATAGCAAGATTGTTTTCCCTAGGGTCAATGAGGCTAAAATAAATAGAAAGAGATATTGTAACTCACCTTAAATAAGCCCTACAAGATGTACAAAACGTCCATGCAAGGGTGGGTACGTGATCTCCTTGACCTCCTCTCATCTTCTATGGTTGGGTTTTGGCAATGGCTTCCTCATGACTTGGCCACCATTGTTGATCACCTATAAACCTTCAAGAAAACCTCTCCAACCTTAGAGATATGATAAGCCACGTTTTTTGGAGAAGATGGCTGAATAGGATGGCTTAGTGGAGACATTTGGTCAATCTTTGGTTGAAGTGGGGTGGGAGAAGGTGTCCAATGCATGTTTGTGCATGTGGATGTCTCTACATTTTTTTTTTATGAAACAGGGGCGGTACCCTGTGGGATTTTATTTATATGAATAAGAAATTACAAACTTGAGGGGGACAACCAGCCTTACCCTTATAGATGGGGGGACAGAGGAGCCTTACCTCGAAAGAGAAATAAACAATCAACATAGAGCTAAGAAATTCTAAAGTAGGCCGTTTCATTTTTATCCAGGAAGATGAGACCGCGAATGCGAGAAGGCAGAGAGATCTCAGCAGAAAAGGAAGCAGAAGAACCTTGGTCACAGCCATAGTTAGCGATAGCATCAGCCACTGAATTAGCTTCTCGAAAAATATGCCTGATGGATAAGTGCAAGTCCCGGATAGTATCTTTAATGGACCGAATAAAATAGGAGATTTTCCAAGGAGGCCTCAAATCTTCACAAATACAGTCCAGAAGCAATTTAGAATCTATCTCCACCATAGCATGCTTTATATTATTAGATTTCAGCCAATTAACCCCCTGATACAAAGCTCGACATTCCGCTTGGAAGCTGTTAGAAACGCCATAAAAGGAGTAGAAGGCAAAGATAGTTTCTCCCAAACTATTTCGAATAATCCCACCACCTGAGCTATGACCCGGATTTCCCCTGGAAGCCCCATCACAATTAAGTTTAACTCGGCCAGGAGGAGGCTTAGACCAAGTGACCACCTGAATTTTCTTAGAAGAGATGACGCCCAACCGAGAAGAAAAGAGATGATCCCAGCCTTGTCTTGGAATAAGACCAGCCCCCATGAGAATAGAAGAGATGAGACGTTTAATACGATCGATAATGAGCCAGGGAGGGGCACGAGAGTCGTCATGAAGACTTGAGTTTCTGGCTTTCCAGATCTCCCACAGAACAACCGAAGGCACAATAATTTTCAGACTGGATTGATTATGATGATACCACCAAGCAAAACATTGTTGAGAAATAGAGTTGGCCAAGCACTGAATACCGCCAATGTTATTAAATGCAGCCCAAATTAATCTGGCAGAGGGGCTGTCCAGAAAAACATGATGGTAGGATTCAATATGCCCCATAACACAGCAATGGCATCTGGATGCTAAATGAACACCTCTTTTGGAGATACTTTCATCGAGAGGCAGCCGACGAAGCCAAATACGCCACATGAATAGACTTATATGTCGAGGCAGAAGCTTGTGCCATATGAATTTGGCCGAATCGATCAACGGCCAATGGTGACGAGCTAGCTGCCAAGCAGAAGAAAATTGAAATTTACCGTTTTCAGATAGACGGCAACGAGGGATATCAGGGGAGTGGCAAAGGGAGATACCATAGTCGTTAATAGAATCAACAATAGTCGGGCCCAAACTTCTTCGAGCATTGTCATTCAGGCTGTTATCCGAATTAAAGAGGTCTTTAACAAACTGATCGTGACCCACGGCTGAAGGGGGAGAAAAATCTAGAGGCAACCAGTTATCCAATAAAGCTGAGCAATTGCCGACCCCTATGATCCAAATTATTTGTTTTTCGGCCATCTCACGAAAGGGGCACATTCGTCGCCATGTATGAGACCCCGAAGCGTAGGCTGCAAGAGACGGGTGCAAGGAAGAACAATATTTCCTGAACAGAAAGGTGCTCCACAGATTAGTAGAGGATCGGAAACGCCACCAGAGATGAATAGAGAAGGCCTGAATGATTTATGAAAGAGACCGTATGCCAACACCACCTTCGTGAACCGGCCGACAACAGTTTTCCCAAGAGACCCAGTGCGCTTTAAATTTTCCATCAACCGATCCCCAGAAAAAATTGGCCAGCATTCGATTAATATGCTTTACCACAGCAGCAGGAGGGTCTAAAATCATAATCTGATACATGATAATAGAGTGGAGGACTGAGTTGATAAGTGTAACTCTCCCAGCTTGGTTGAGAAAGGCCCCCATCCATGAGTTGATTTTAAGTTGCAACTTCTCAATTAAGGGATCAAAAAGATTCTTCTTTTTCCTGCCTTCAAAAAGGGGACAACCAAGATATTGGACAGGAAGTAGTTTATTACTAAAACCAAGATGACGACTAATAGAAAGAATTCTAGAAGCTGGGATTTTATGAGAAACCAAGAAACTGCTTTTACTTTGATTGATCAATTGCCCGGAACACTGCTCATAAAGACTAAGGAGCTTACGATGTTGAAGCAACGAGTTCTTAGAACCATTGCAAAAAATAACGATGTCGTCCGCAAAGGCAAGATGCGATATAATAGGGCAGCCCCTAGATGAAGAGTACGCAAAGGCAGGGTGATCAGTCTGGAGTTTATTTAAGCCTCGACTCAGAACTTCTGCTGCAATAATGAATAAACTTGGCGAGAGAGGATCCCCTTGTCGAAGGCCCCGAGAGGAATGAAAGAATCTAGCTGAAGAACCGTTAATAGAAACAGAAAACCAGTTATTGGAAATCACCCTCCAGATAATATCAATAAAAGTCTCGCTGAAACCAAATCGACGAAGCACCCCAATTAGAAAAAACCACGAGACTCTATCAAAAGCTTTGGCCATGTCTAATTTGATAATAACATTGGTCCCGTTAATTTTTTTCTTGAGTTGGTGGGTCAGTTCTTGAGCAAGAAGCAGGTTATCTTGAATAAGTCTTCCTTTCGTAAATGCACTCTGGTTTTCAGAAATGATGGAGGGAAGAATCGTAGCCAACCGAGAAGAAATAATTTTGGTGATGATCTTATTGCAGAAGTTGCAGAGACTGATTGGCTGTAGATCTTTGAAAGATTCAATGTGGCTGGTCTTTGGGATGGAGACGATAAGAGTACTAGTCCAGGATTTAGGCATTTCAAAACCAGCAAAAAATTCGGTGACCGCAAGAAGAAGATCTGGAGCAATAATATCCCAGCAAACTGTATAGAATTTACCCGAGAAACCATCAGGCCCAGCGACGCTATCACCATTAAGATCAAAAACAACCTTTTTAAGTTCCTCTAAAGAAGGAGGATCTGAGAGCATACTGTTCTGATCAGAATTAATTAATGGAGGGATGACAAACAGAAGGCTATTATCCGAGCAAGGGCAAGCTGTGAGCTGATCTGAGAAATATTCAATAGCGGCAGATTTGATAGAGGCCTCCGTGTCCGCGATGACTCCATGCATATCAGAAATCCGATGAATAGCAAGTTTATTTCGGGTTTGCTTAACTGATGAGTGAAACAGTTTGGTGTTGCCGTCCCCGTCTTGAAGCCAACGTAAGTAAGATTTTTGTCGCCAATAATCCTCTTCAAGTTTTAGTTTTTGTTTGAGCTTGGCCTGGGCCAAATGAAGAGCGAGATTAGAGTCGATGCGAGCTGCAAGCAATCTCCTTGTCAAGCACGTCATCTTCACTGCTTAATAGCCTGAAAAATATTCCCGAATACATTGCTGTTCCAGATTTTGAGAGCTGCTCTGGTAGCTTTTAATTTGTTGGAAAACCGAACCATAGGTCTGCCATGAACATTACTAAGCCAAGCACTTTTAACCGTATCAAGAAAAGTATGATGAGACACCCGGATGTTAAGAAATCGAACTGGTATGGTCTCGGCTCCGTGGACGATTGATGGATAAGAGCAACGGGAATGATCTCGAGCATGTTCGATTGAGGTGTTCCACCGAGGTAAGAGAGAAAGTAGAAAGTAGAAAGCCAAGACGAGTTAACAAGAGCACGATCAATCCTCTGAAAAATGGTTGCTTGCCCGTCTCTATTGTTGCACCAAGTATACTTGCTGCCATGATACCCCAAATCTGAAAGATCGGTAGCATTAATACAGGCCTGGAAATCTAAAGCTCCTTGTCGATCCCAACCGACTCCGCCGATTTTTTCATTTGAAGATAGAATAATATTAAAGTCACCAAGAACAAGCCAGGGAGAGGTGCCAGTAACCGAGCTAATATCAATAAGATCGTTCCAAAGATCTTGCCGTTCAACAGAGGTACATTTGGCATAGACCATGGAGATATAAACCGGATGAGCCCAAGTGTAGTGACGTATGCTAAGAGTGAGGTGCTGGGTGGAATCATAAGCAACTTGACAACTAAAAACAGACTTGGCGAGAATCCAAATAGAGTTAGCCGTGTTATAGAAGAAAAAACGGAATTTAAGCTTTTTTGCAATTAAAGGAAGTTTGTCACTGTCAATCATCGGCTCACACAAGGTGAGCAGAGAAATTTGATGCATCGAAACAAGTTTTTTTAACCGGGTAATAGTGGAATCATTACCCACACCCGTAAGATTCCAGCAAAGAGTTTTAATTACCATGAGAAGAGGAGGAAGAGTTACCAGTTTGAGGTTTGTCGAGCGAATGAGATCGGGTAGTCCTGGTTGAAGCAGGCACATGGGGAGGTTTTCGAAGCTTTTTCTTCTTAGATTCTGCTTCCAGATTAAGACCATCCAATGAGGGGGAGGGCTGGAGGGGGTCTTCATCATCAAAAGATTGTAGCACTGAGAATTTATTTGGGGAAATCACATCATTATTACCATCTGCCGCATCTTCAGAATCATGAGTATCAGTTTGATTGTGATCAGAAGTAGTATTGCTGGGAGGAATACCATCCTCGTCGACAATCCCATGTGGGGAGTTATGATCAGAATCCACTTTATTGGGAGGTATATCACCCTTGTCAACAACACTAGGAGGAGTGTCTTCATTAGAATCATCAATATGAATGGGAGATGTAGGGTTTGCATTAGAAGGGGCTTGAACGCCATCAGAAGAGCCATCGGGGAAATTAGGAGGAACTTGTTGAACACGACATTGATCATCGTTAGTCGAGGTGTTCAAACTTGGCTGCTCATGCATGGGAAGCCAAGTGGTTTGCATGCACCCAAGGACTCTCAAAACATGTTGAGCATGCAATGGAGGATGTTTGGGTAGGGTTAAGTTGGCCAAATAGAAAGTCTAACACACAATGAGTGGTCAACTATAGTAGACCAGAATTTGGGTCATTTTAAAAAATGGTCCTGTACCGAAATACATGTTCTAAAATTACACAAAAGGTATGTTTAGAAATCTCTATGAGTCTAGTTTCTAACACATCAAACGGATCCAAATTCCGAGTTTCGTACACAAAGTTATGGCCAAAATACTACAGACCTATCGTGGCCTTCGGAAATACGCGAATTTCCGAAAATCAAACTCGGCGTGTGTAAAGCGTTTACCACGACCACTCAAAAATAATTATAAGTTAATTCCCCAAGGTCCCCTAGTCATCTAGGGTCAAAATAATACCAACCGAAAAAGTCGTACAAAGAAGAAGAACGACAAGAAGTAAAGTAGCAATCAAACCGTCGATTCGACAAACATTCAAACAAGATTTAAATCATGTTAAGGATATTATGAATGATATCTAATACTTACATATATGCATCCATCTAGAAGTCTAACACATCTAAACATGTTATTTAATCATCATGTAAAGATCTAGGACCAAATCAAGGTCAGGAACACGAAAACCCGAGTAAACTCTCAATCGCGTCGCATTTCGATTATCGTCGAGTTACGACTTGTGACTTTAGCAAATTAACAACTAAATGACATCTCTTAAAAGTATTTTGGTCTTAATGTGATCTCTCATACACATCTAGACTCTCTCAGAAATCAAATAAGCGATCAACAAGGGAAGAAGTGCGAGCATTGCACGCAATTCAAGCTAACCGGGAATCGGGGTCTTACATCCTCTCCCCCTTAAAATGTATTCGTCCCGAATTCTAAACCGTATAACAAATCAAAGTTAGGTCATCACCCAACAACAAATACCCAAACACAAATACGGTGTCTCTCAATCTCGAGTGAACACTCGATGCTCAAAACCATAAACCTAGACTCAATCTCCGAGTCTATTATCACAATAACCAAACCAAATACTCAAAAATCAATTACCAAAAATCTCACATTCACAAGTTCAAAAATTGCCAATAACCATATTACCAAACACTTAAGATTGAAAATAACTTGACTCATACTCGAGTCCCAAAAGTACACAAAAATTCCATTACTGATTAATTAACCACGTGAATCCTTAACATATCACAAAAACAAAATCAAGACTTTATAAAGATCAATATTCCGAAACTATATGCCTCGGTGCTACAACATGAGGCTACAGTACAACAAATTCCAAATCATAAGACATAAAAATTTCCGATAGGGCAATCCACAAACTAAAGAAGAGTGTTCCAGAACACGCTCCTAAAACAATAAGTCAACATTTATGATAATGCAAGTCACACTCAAATTTCCAAATCATGGACAAAGCTCACAAGAGCAAATAATAACATCGAATAAAAATTCATTCCGTTTATTTTCCTTTCCTTTTGGTAAGAGGTTTAGTCAATTTCTAACCTACTTGCTACCAATCCTAGTCCACCAACGAACTTCTTTTGATCACCAATTTAGGGTACCGGCTAAATTGAATTTCAAAAGCTTCCGTTGCAAGGATGCCAAGGTCCATGAGAAAATTTCTAAGCATCCTTCCCTATTGTCTCACATAATCATGCAACAGACTAAGCAAGTTACCTTTACTACTAATGCACATAAGCATGTTCATACTCAAATACAACTATATCCGTTAAATACATTTTATTTTATTTTATTTTTTGTAACCATATCCTTACTCATAATTTAATCTTTAAGCAAATGACAAAATTCCTATTATTAACAATACCACATGCATACGTATATCATGCAAATGTGATATATAATCACCAAGTACCATCATACTTCTACTCATATAATCCATAGAGTGTATAAACTCAACGCACCACTAGCAAATACAACTAGTAAACATTATCACATTTTTATACCGCAATTAATTGCTTGCCAAAAAAAAATCAAAATTCAATCAAAACCATAAACAAAT
This sequence comes from Codonopsis lanceolata, assembly GCA_013146195.2. Classification (NCBI taxonomy): domain Eukaryota; kingdom Viridiplantae; phylum Streptophyta; class Magnoliopsida; order Asterales; family Campanulaceae; genus Codonopsis; species Codonopsis lanceolata. The sequence continues at coordinate 1,201 of JABEVN020004152.1, read as the reverse complement.
CCCATACCGGGACATCATCCTTTATCATATCAATAAACCCGAGAAACCAACAATCAATAGATTTCAATACTCAATGCAATGTATGTATGAATGCATGTGAGCTACTTGATACCACGCATTACTTGCTCATAGTAGCGATAATAATAACCATTATATATAAATAAGGAGTTACCTCCTATCTCGGTATGTCTCAAAACTCATGATGGCCAACCGCCACGCACGTCACAACCTCAAACTCTAGGTCGTCTATCACTATCTCACTAAGAGTCACTAGACCGCTTACTAGCACTACTAGAATCGTTAATCCTCAACTTAAGGCAATCTTTTCAACGCGCCTTTCATCATCATCCTTAAAAGTTCTCGAGGTCCTCTCTGAGTGCATTCCATAATATCCAACCCTTTCTCATAAGTATAGTCCACGGCCCTCGATAATGCAAAGCGTAATAAAATAAATTGCCTATAATATTCCATCCTTAATCCTTAACTCTTTCACAATTCATGGATTCTTCCTAGTCTCATTCGGTACTAAGTACTCTGCTCCAATGAGCTAACTCCGTGATCATCACTTAAATATTAAACCATAATCTCATAATATTTGCCACCAATTATCTGGTGGATTCTCAAACATGGATACTACTAATACTACCTTATACTCATCATTACTGGCACCTCTACTAGTGCTAACACACATTCTAGATTCAAACATCTTAATCTTACAACAACTCTCGACGTTAATATTCAACGATTCACACAAACCAACCCCAAACTAGGCCAAGGAACCTATCTGGCGAGACGGCTAACCAATAGCTCGATACCAAGCGTGGCGACCCGACCGGATCCCAGACAAGACCCGAGGTCGTGCGCTCCAAAAGGCACATAACAAAACAAGTGGCAAATAGTAACGGGTAAGGCCATAACGGCGTCGCCAAAAATTTTAACATGCGGGCGTAATATAATTAAAAGTGGGCGAGCTAACAAGCTCAAACTAATACAACCTTAGAGATAATGAATTTCTTGGTCCAAAAATAAAATCATGTGACGCAACAATAGGCACATATAACAATTAATAGCAATTATATATCAAGTCATCGGCGATGTTACGGCCGTAACCCAACATTAAACTAAGTTTACAACTCTAGTCTAACATGCTTAACGGCTAAAACATGTCGGATAATAAACATAATAATCAAACCAATATATG
>JABEVN020004151.1:0-15282 GCA_013146195.2 Codonopsis lanceolata | reverse complement strand
ATTAAGTAAACTACTATAGTGTATACTTGTCTCGGGAAATCTTATTAGCCAGTGATTGGTCAAAGAGATCCATATGCGAGAAGTTGAAGAGGTACGTTTGTTGACAAGGCAGACTTTCTTTTGAAGGAAGACTTGGAAAGTTTTCTAGTTGGCAAGCTTTACAACTTCTGTCATGGTCGTGAACAGGTAGGTAGACCTTTGACAAGCCCATCTTTGGAGGCTTGGAGAGGTGCTTGAAGTTGAGGTGGCCGAGGCGGCTTGTGCCATAGCCAAGCTGTCACGAGCGTTGTTAGCTCTTGAGGCAAAGGCTTGAGAATCTCCACTGAAGATTTAAGTCCACACATGAGCGTTTCCTTGTCTATTCTTGGAATTCGGTATTGTAGAAGCGAGGATTCACGTCTTTGATGAGGCCTTGGTTGGAGTTGAATTGGCATAGTAATCCTTTGTCGCATAATTGGGATATGCTCGATAAATTGTGCTTTAATCCACTCACTAGAAAGACTTTGTTGATGGAGAGACTTCCTCTGTGATTGAGCCATATCGGTGTCTTTCCTCTTGCATTGTCTCAGAAAATAACGATGGGTCCTTTGGCTTGACTATATCGTAAGTAGACCATTTCGGTCATGTGTCTTGGCGACCTTGTCCGGTACCGAGATGTCTTTGTTTTCGATTCTATAGCCATGAAGCATTCACGAAAAAGATTTAAAACAACAAGGTCCCCTTTATTTTCTTTTTGGGTCTGAGTTAGCAACCTTTTGGAACCATACACTTTAACCTTGAGAGAACTAGGTCTCTCGGATCTTGGAGTGAACCTTGCGAGGGCATTACAGGGGCCGGATGGCCTAGGCAATTGCAAGAATGACATAAATGAAACTTCCATAGAAGCTGTCGGTGTCATGCGAGGAGTGATTATGAATATCCTTTTCTTAACATCCATTCTTGGTTCGGTTTGCTTGTTGACGGTAGACTTAATTGGTTTCTTTTGAATCTTCCTAGGTAGGTTACCACCGGACTTAGCTTTGGCTTATGCATTGATTACCTTTTAGGAGGATTTGGTAGAATACCTTTAAGTTTACTTTCAGCAGTCACGAGGGCCTTGCATTTCATAGACAAACTTGATAGTCACTTAGGTAGAGATTTAGTAGGTCTACAGCCCGGCCAGACTTTGCCTTAGCAGGAGTTGTTCCGGCGAGACTTTAGTTTCTCTCGTTATTTCTCGGAGTTTCTCATTTGAATCGTCATCTTGGCTTTTCCTTTCGAGCTTTGGGGTAAACATAAGGAACACTTGAATAACCAAGGCCTTGTTTCCCTTTATTTCGAACGTTTGTTTAGAGAAGAGATATCATTAGCGGTCTCGGAGGATTCACCTTTCTGTGGTGATGGGAATGTCATCTTGGGCTCATCTGAATATCTATGCGGATTTATCATTACTAGATTTTTGGCTTGAAAGGATTTCTTGACATCTTTGGAGCATTCGAGGAGTCAATTGTCTTTTGCAAGGCAATTTTCTCTAGAGTCAGAATCCTTTGATGTGCTCGATTAGACATTCAATTTTGTCACAAAGGAATTTGTTTTCTCCTTTGAGCTTGATACTTTCTTGTTGGCAGCTATTGAGAGTTTGAATCTCGGTATGCCATCGAGATTTCTCAATGATAAGTTTCTCACGGTTCTTGGCAAGTTTAACATAGGCTACTCTAAAGGAATTAAATTCTTCAAGCATATCTTGATTATCCTTGAGAAGTTCTTCCTTCTTGAAGTTGCCATCCTTTGTTGATCTCACTTTTATCCAAGGACTAGGTGAGATTTCGACTTCATTTTCAGAGTCATGTAGGACTGAATCATGAGCTATTAAGCATATGTTAGCTTGCTCACAATCATCCTCTTCCTCTTACGAATCGGTCTCAAACCATGTAGCAACATGTTTGTCTTCTATGTCTTGACCAACATACCTTTTTGTTTTGAAATTTTCTATAAGTAGGTTTTCGTATGCTTCAAATTTTGGCTTTGGACATTTGGAGGCAAAATGACCGAAGTTTTCTACGGTTGCAAATAACACACAAGCTCTTCTTAGATGAGCTTTCACCGATCTTTCTAAAGGTTGTTGGTGTGTGTTCTTCCTTCCATATTTTGCAAATTTTTGAAAACGTTTTACAAACATAGCAAATTGTTCATGAGAGAAAATCGTTTTCACGGGAGGAAGTGGAAGGTTTGTTTTCAACAAAGATGGTTTCTTCTTGGACCATGGCGGCAAGGACACGATTCGAATTGTTTGTCTTGCTCTAGAGCTTGATTTACCGAGCTCATAAACCTTCAAACTTGCGTAGACTACTCTGAGAGTCATCTCGCTTAAGTTTTTGGATTCTTTCATAGCCGTGGTCTTAACATGCCATAAGCTACCTAGAGCCTAGAAACCTCATGTTCATTTCCTTTTTGTCATAAGTTTTACCAAGAGAAAAAGCAACTATTTATTACCTCACCAGCGATCGTATGCTTGTCTCAAGGTTTCCTTTGGATCCTTTTTGAAGGAGTCAAACTGCGATGTATGTGTATTTTCTCGTTATCTCTTGGTCTTGGTCTCCTTCCAAGTATTCCACAAGAGCTTCCCACATCTCTTTCAGCTGTACATCGATCACTTGTTGGTATGTGCTTGTGTCTAGAGAGCTAGTAATGATATTGATGTCAAGCTCTACCGCAAGCTTCTAGCTTTTCCGTCGCCTCTATCCATTCGATTCTTCTGGGAACTTCTGCAGATTCCTGCGATGGAGGCTAGAAGGTTGGCCTTCATTGGTACATGTTGTCCCGTAGTAACGCACTTCCATAACCGTTGTCAATAGAGTTCATAAAACGCATTACCTTATCCTTCCATACATCGAAATGGCCTTCGCCCAATATTGGACGTGGTTCGCATTAGATGTAGGCAGCATGTAGTGTGTTTGTGCCATCGATCGAATCTCTCAAGAGTTTAATCTTGAAAAACTTGTTTTCAAAGAGTAAAGCTCTGATACCAATTGTGGGTCCCAATGGGCACAATAATAAGCTAGAAGGGGGGGGGGTGGTTGAATAGCTTATTATACACTTAAAAACTTTTAAGTAAGTTCTTTGAAAGGTACTTTCAATCTATTGAAAAAGATTGAAGTAGCGAAGTCTTTCAATGAAGCCGAATCAAGTCTGCCGATAATGACTACCTAGTAGACCTTAACGCTTACTTAAATTTCTTTGTCAGAAGGGTAATGATAAATGAAGTAATAAGCGATAAAAGAGTAGACAAACAAGTAAAGGAATTAACACAAGTATTTTGGGATGGTTCACACTATAAAGAGTGCTACGTCCACCACCAAGGCATTCAACCTTGGATTTAAATAGTGCATTATGTTTTCTACTAGATCTATTACAAAGAATATTCCTAATGGATCGTGTACAAAATATTGACTTGTGTTTGAGGGTTAAGGAATTAAATATCTGTGAAAACATGATATTTAATTCGTGTAGAAGTATAGCTATTTGAATGAATAACAACAAGAAGTAAAACAATAAATGTTGATGCACGACTTCTTGTTGTTGATGAGGACTTCTGGATCTGTTGAGGATCTCTTGAATGCACTGAGTCATAAGACTTAGAGTTGCAGAATTTCAGAGCAATTCTTCAAGTGTTCGATATTTTTTTTGTATGTTTTTTCAGTCTTAAATGACAGTATTTATAGCAGGAGCATTCTAGAGATCCATTGGAGAAGACGAAGACTTTAACATCTCTATTAGGTTGAATGTATTAAATGCATGGGGCTGTCAATCAGTAATTTCGTCTTCACAGATATCGAGCAGGGAATGACTACTGAGATCTTCTGGAAGTTGGGCAACTGATGTCGATTCGAGAGAGTTGTTGCGCAAGGTGACGATGCTTCACCCGCTCGCCTAAAAAAGTCTTCTGCTTTGAAAGTCGCTTTGGCGGGTTTGAGTGTCGGGAATGTCTCAATTTAAATTCAAACATAGATGATGATAAATTTAAATTGATCCATTAATCTTTGCTGGACAGGACACGTCATGATTGACTAGGTGTATACAAGGTCTGCCGTTTGTATGTTGAAGCAGGTCTTCTGGTGAAGCTTTGAAGAGGTCTTCCGCTGAACCTGTGAAGTCCTATAAAACTATACTTTGGCAAAGTTCTATACACAGTTGCCACGCTAATCGATACGCAGCCCGATTAGCCACTGAAGTATAAAACTAGTGTAATATATGAGCAGATATAAATCTAATACAATAAAAATCAACAATATATTTATTTGTCCAAATCGAGTTTTGGATGAATAAGATATCAAGAGTTAAAGTATAATACTTATTTAAAAATTAGTGTTTTTAGTAAAAGAAATTGTGCAACTTGAGGCACAAATTTCTTTACGTGTCATTTGTTTGTTGACAAAAGTAATTGTGCAAATGTGTTCTACTTGACAAGGACATCGAAATGATATATTTATTTGTCCAAATCATGTTTTGGATGAAAAAGATATCAAAGCTTAAAGTATGATGTTAAAAGTGAGTCATTAGAAGTAATATCTAACATTGAAGAGTTTTATCCCACATTGGTTAGAAGTAATGTTAGTTGTAAAAGTTTTTAAATATCAGTCTTCTACTATTGACAGTAGAAGAAGTTATATATGCTAATACTAATACCCCTTATCATATTGATTATTATTATGTATTATTATTAGCTAATGGCTAGAAAACCAAAAGTTTTTAAAACCTCTACATGGATGCTTTAGAATGAAGATTTATCTAAAGGTGGTGAGGTGGCACAACCATAGTGCACCTCACCAACTTTAAATATATATATATATATATATATATATATATATATATATATATATATATATATATATATATATAGATTTTCTTGATTTAATAATATTAATGTTCGATACGCTCCTTCTGTTCAATGCACCATTCTCCGTTTTCGTATAATAAACTTATTAATGGTGAAGGGACACGACCTCTGTCCTCCTACGTGGAGTAAGTACGTAACTTTCAGCTCAGCATAAGTGGGGCCCCTCATCCAACAGGTCATCTAACAGAAGAGCCGACCATAACCAACCATTAGTTACTCGCTAAACAAGAATCCTTGGGTCAACCAGGGATCATACCAAGATCCAAGCTAAACCGACCACCAGGTCGAAGAATATTCCTGTTCGGCATCCGAGTGTTCCGACCAAGCAACCACCAGGTGTCAGTTCCTGATTGGAGGCCACGTGTCGTCCATGCAAGCAAAGGTCAATCAGTAAGGGGTTGACACCAAGTCGACCAAATGGCAGGCCCCTACATTAGAGGAGCATATATAACTTGACAAGTACTCAACCACCAACTATGTAAGGCTACATATACACTATCAACCATTAAGGAGCTGTCAGCAAGCCGACCAGCAATAGGTCCCTATGTCCCGGGACTCATATTCTAATCATGATCTCCAAAGGACAACTACTATAAAAGGAAGTCTTTCTGTAACGACCCGAGCCCGAGAGCCCAGTCCGTTACGTGTAGCCCACATACTGGCCCACTGAGCACGCATCATCTTGGGTCATCAGGCCCACCACAAGCCGACCCAAAAGTCCATGGATGATGTTGGTGCCCAGTAGTAACGCATGGCTACCTTATAAATCAAACACAAGTCCCTCATCTACCCGATGTGGGATTGGGGTATTACAATCTCCCCCACTCAAATCCTTGACGTCCTCGTCAAGGCCGAATCGTACCCCGGGCGATGCAGGATTCAAGAGGTGGCTCGTACGGGGATCAAGAGGTGGCTCCCACCTTCTGCGGTGTAGCACTTTGGTCCCTCGCACAGCACTTTGTTCCCACATTTCCGGCCGGGACCCGCTCTGATACCATTCTGTAACGACCCGAGCCTGAGAGCCAAGTCCGTTACGTGTAGCCCACATACTGGCCCACTGAGCACGCAACATCTTGGGTCATTAGGCCCACCACAAGCCGACCCAAAAGTCCATGGATGATGTTGGTGCCCAGTAGTAGCGCATGGCTACCTTATAAATCAAACACAAGTCCCTCATCTACCCGATGTGGGATTGGGGTATTACACTTTCCCTTCAAGAAAAGGTAAGTTCTATCTAAGGCATTCAAGTTCAATAACAAACATTCAAGCATAAAAGAAATAAAGCACAATCACCGAAAGCTTACGGGAACACATAACTCCGGCACATATACTCCCCGATTACTGACTCTCACACCGGAGGGTTTTAGCTGGGACACCCCCAGCACCCTAACGGTAGTTTCATTTCAGGTCACAAGAGATCACGACCAGACGTACAAGTGTAGACACCCCAATTTCGTACCCCCTGGTATGTAACATGACATGCGATATCAAGACCTGTTAAAACTTAACAAATGTCAAGTTACAGGGTTTAAAAATGCAAAAGACAAAGCAGGATGCGTAAAATAGTGAAATGCAGGGGTCAAAGTGTCAAAAATGAGGCTAAAAAAAGGCTCCAGGTGCCACCACTAAGACAACCAGGCACGGCGCCCAGATCCCATGGGGTCGGCACCCAAAGCCAAATAGTGTTTTACGATTTGAGAATTAGTACAAGCTCTCAAGCGCGTGTTACAAGCTGACGAAGCACAGAAGAAAATTACAAATGCCGAAGGAGTCCCTTCTTCAGCCTATAAATACGAGTGCTCGGCTTAGGAATTGAGGGCCGAGAAATTCTCACTCATACTGTTCAACGTTTATTTTACGCAGTAGAGAGCGATCGTGAGATAGAGAAAAACTCCTCCTCCTATAAGCTTTGAAGCTCTGCCAAATCTCCTACAAACTCAAAACCAACTGGTCAAAGTGAACCTTGGCCTTCCAGCTAGGATTCCACCCTATTTCCCCGGTCCAAAAATCTCAAAAAGAGCAGTTGCTCTGCCTGAATCAAGAGGCCAAATCCACGTAAGCAAGCTTGTTACGATTTCCACCAAAGAAGCAAGCAACAAAGAAAAACGCAAGCGCTTGCTCCGCCTTTACTTGCCCGAAAACAACTTTCGGAAGCAGTTATTCTACCCTATTCGCAACAGCATCAAAAGACCCACTCTCCCGAAAGGACAGAGCGAGCACACCCTACGCTCTTAAAGGTAAGCCTTTTAGAGTTTTTATATAAAAATGTTATTTTCATCCGGCCCAATGTAAAAAATATAAGCAGTTGTGCTGCCCGAATTTTTATAGAAACTAGCATTAAACAGAGCCATTATTATGACCAAATTTTTTTAAATGTATTTGTAATTACTGGAAGGAGGCGATTGCAAGTTTGTAAATAATGTAGATACAAATATATCAGCTTTTAATGCTTTATTTCATTTACTAGATAAATATAATAAAAGCATATTTTAGCCAAAACCATTTTTGAGACCGAAAGGGCGAGTTGGGTGCTTAACACCTTCCCACCTCGTAACTTAGCCTCCAAACCCCTTTTTACAAACTCTGGTTATTTTTTGTTTTTCTTTATTTCTCCTTAAAATAAAGATGACGACTATGTTATAACATTTTGGATCACAGTGAGGCCCGCGACATTCTTTTTTTGCACTTTTCTGTTTTTCCCTAAACAAGGGACGATGAGAATGAAAAGGATGATGCATTTCATGTATCTTATTTTTCCCTAAAAAAGGGAGGATGAGATACGGGGAAGCCCAATGCACTCATAGCGATCCAAAATAAGCCTAAGGTCATTGTGAGGCTCGCAACATCCTTTTTTTTTTGCATTTTCCTATTTTCTCCTAAACAAGGGATGATGAGAATGAAAAGGGTGATGCATTTTATGTATCTTGTTTTCCCCTAAACAAGGGAGGGTGAGATACAGAGAAAATCCAATGCACTCATAATGACCTAGGGCAATTTTCAAAAAGTCCATAGTGAGGTAGGGCGTGTTCCCACTCGCCTTCGCAACATCATTTTTTTGTACTTTTACGTTTTCCCCTAAATAAGGGAAGATGAGACTGAAAAGGGTGATACATTTTCTGTACCTTATTTTCCCCTAAAAAGGGAGGGTGAGATACAAAAAAAATCCAAAGCTCTCATAATGGACCAAAAGCTCACTCGGTGACCGAGGCGTATTCAACGCGCTTTTTGACAACATTCTTTCTGCACTTTTAATTTCGTCTTCTCCTAAACAAGGGATGATGGAATGGAAAGCGTGATGTCCTTCCGCACGCCGCGCTCCCCTAACAAAGGGCGCGCGGGGTCCGGGAGCGATCCGGGGCACCCACAGTGACGACTCCGCTGGGGACGTCGTTTTTATTTTAAAGAAAATAAAAATAGAGGGCTAGACTCAGTTTTCATGAAAAAGAAAAAAATCATTTTTCTTTAGTTTCTGGCTAAAATATGCTCATTATATTTCTTTGGCATTTTAAATATTGCCTTCTTATATATCTGTGTATATATTTGTGGATATGATCCTCCTTTTGCGGCAGTTTCGTTCCAGTTGCCGTTACAGGTATATTAAAAAAAAGTATTTACAGCAAAAAAAAACAATAAAATAGATTTCCAAACAGTATAGCAAAAGGGCTGGGACTTTATTTTATTATTGCTTTATTTTGCTCTATATGTCTGTTTGCTTTATTTATGTCGCGCAAAAAAAATGTACATATTCTTTTATTATGTCATATTATTTGTACATCCATATATATTTGTGTTTTTTATCAAAAAAAAAATCTTCTTTCCTTTAATATCAATATGCTTTTTTTATATATTTTATTTGGCTTCTTGTGTGTGTATATAAGTTCAATAAAAAATATTCGTTTTTCTAAAAAAGAAAAAAAAATTCGTTTTCCGAAATAAAGAAAAATCGAAAGAAAGAGTTTTCAGAAAAAAAGAGAAAGAAAATCGTTTTCTAATATTTAAAAAAATTCATCCCTTTTCAAAAAAAAAAGTCAAAAAAACTCATTTTCTCAAAGCAAAAAGAAAAAAAAACGTTTTTGGAAAAAAAAATTTCATTAAATATATATATATATATATATATATATATTAATAATAATAATAATTTCGTTTTTTAAAAAAATGTTCAACAAAATTAGATCCAAAAAAAAAGTAAACAAAAATTTATTCAATAAAAAAAAAACAATTTTAGTACGTTAAGCGAATTAAAACGTTAAAAGGAAATTCAAAGGTGCCTAAATGACAAAAGGGGAAAAGGTGAAAGGTTAAAGTGACAAAAGCCCAAAAGGGACTATGATGATTTCTTGTGGGCGCCCACATTGACTATGGGCAGTGCTCATGCCTTTTCCTACGTAGAGCTGTCAAAATCGAGCCCGGCCCATAGGCCCGGTCCAGCCCACCCGACTTTTCAAGGGCTTGTGCCTCAATTTAGTAGGCCCGAAAAAAATCGGGCCTCTTTGGCCCGGCCGCTGGGCGTGTTTGGACTTAAAAGCCGAAAAGCCCGGCCCGACCATAAAGTTAAACACTTAAACTTAATTACAAAATTAAAAACTAAAACATAAATCTAAAAAGAAAAAAACTATCAGACATTCATTTAGACCACTTTTTTTCTTTTGGTTAAATAAATTTATGACACAATATGATCTATTTCCAAATCATTGTTCTTTTTTTGGTTGAAACTCATATTCTAAATTGATGGAAGTGACACTTACAAAGAAGAAATGAAGTTGATCTTTCAAGTTCTAATATAGTTTAGTATGATTGTGGTTAGTAATTTTATCGAAACTGATCTATTTAATTGAGTATCTTTATATGATATTAGCTAATAAAAAGCCTCAACAGTATAATCTTGATAAAAAAAATAAAATTAAAATGCTAGATTGTGTCGGGCGAATAAAAACATGAACATTTGCTAGTTAGTATGGTTTTGCAAACTAGAACCCGAAAAACTTTGTCTATCCTTAGAAAACACATATTAAAAAATTGGGGACAATATGATGAACTTCAATTTGGTTATAAATTTTTTGAAAAAATATCCTTCAAGTAGCACATGCATTTTTATTTTTGTCGTAACATTATTGTTTTTCTAGTTCTGCATTTCGTTCAATTGTTGAAGTTACTACTTTTGTTTATATTTGCTTTGGTTGCACTTTTGCTTTGTAATTGTGTAAGTTAGACTAGTAAGTATGTGTGTGTTTGAACTTTTGATGTGTTATATAACATTTTTTTAAACTAATTTGTGAGTTTTTTTAATAAAAAAAATAATTATTTTTTTGGCCCATAGGCCCGAAGGCCCAGAGGCCCGAAATGCACATGGGTTGGGCTTGAGTTTTATGAGGCCTGACACTATTTTAGGCCCGGGCGTTGATGGGCTTGGGGCCCGGCCGACGGTTGGCGCTCTATTCCTACGTGACCCGTTCTCCATTTTGAACAATTTTGTCAGATGTTGGGTCCATTTTATCTGTTGGATCGCCCATTTTTACCGTTTGATGCACCCATTTTTCATGTTACTCCACCTTTCAAAAAAAGAAAAAATCATCAAAAACAAAAAAGTTTTCTTTCCTTTAAATCTTATGTTGTATTTATACATATTAGGATCTTTGTTGTTTTTCTTAGGTACCACTAACAATTTTGTAGGGGCTGAAAAATAAAAAAATTTGATTATTATCATTTACTCTCCTGAGAGGATTGTCCAGAGGTACGTAATCATCACATCTCATTACAAGGATCGCTAAAAAAAGAGTTTTCTAATAAAAAATCATGTGTAAAAGTTAGTTCTCTTTTCTTTCTTTTTTAAATATAATAGTTTCTTTTCGTAAAAATAAAAATGATCATAAAAAATATATAAATGTAAAAATGATTTCGTTCTCTTCGAGCAAGACAAAAACTCAATTCTTTCAAATTCAATAAAAAAAGAAGATTAGCAGAATGAAAATTTTCTCTGTCAGAGTTGAACTACGGTGACCTGAGCCTCGAAATGAGGAACGTAGGTTGTCTTTGGGTTCGGTCAATGCTTTAATTTACTCTTTTAAAAAAAAAGGAGGTATTTTCTATTTGTTTTCTTTTGCTTCCCAAAACATGAAAAGACATGAAATCCCCTCACCATTATTCTCAATTGTCATCTCCAAATTCATTTTCTCTCTTAACCTCTCATAAATGCATCACTAGTTGATAAGTGTATCGTTCATTCTCGATTTCAAAAAAAAAAATATGTAAGTCCTACTTCGAGATGTCAAGGTCTACCACTTCAAAAAAAAAAATAATTAAAAAAAAGAATGAAAAAAAAGAAAAAAAATTAAAAAAAAAGACCGATAGGGAGCCAGGGAAGAAAGGAAAGTTGGGAAAGCCAAGAAGCCAAGAAAGCAGAAAAGTCTGGAAAGTCGGAAAATCCAGAAAAGCTAGGCAACTCAAGGATAATACGCAACAATTCAGGACTAGGGGCTTTCAAACCACAGGGGTATCTCTTTTGCCCATATTGATGCCTACAACTCATCCTTGCAAGAGTATGCTCACGAATCTATTTGGTCTCCGTTATTTCAAAAGTCCAACCAAGTCTTCAAATCGAGCTTTCCAAAGGTATTTTATCTATATTCGAGTCTGGTAAAATTATTGCTTCTCCTATATTAGCTTGTCGAGTCTTCTTCTTGATCTCTGAACATCATCTATCGCCAAAGTATCTGTTATATAAAAATAATAAAAAAAAAATGACGAGTCGACTCATGTAAAAACATGATAAAACTACACGAATTGATGATGAGTCATTTCAAAGATATACACCCACAAATCATTAAAAATATAAGTTCGATAAAGCAACCTTATATCTTGGTAAAAGGCCATCTTCGACCCATTGCGACCGAGCTATTAAATAACACAATAGGGGCTTCCAACCATACACCAAACCTCTTCCAAATACCTAAACAAATACACCATATACCAAAGCCTAACCATCTCTAAAATCCAGCTTCTCAAAACTGGGGCTGCTCCACCCTTATATATATATATATATATATATATATATATATCCACCAAGAATGGCAACCTTCTTTTATCCCAATAGAAAGAAGACAAATATCTCTTCAAGCACTCTCTCAAATTGCTCTGAAAGATCAACAAAAAGAAAGAGAGAGGAAAAAAAGAAAGAAAGAGTAAGGTTGAAAATTCAAAAAGAAAAAAAAAGGAGGCCTATGCATAAAAAAAAAGATAAGAAAAAAAATAAGCCTCTTCTGAGCGATTTCCTCAAAATTTCTCTCTCGCAAAAAAGAGAGAGAGAGAGAGAGGAAAAAAGAAAGAAAGAAAGAGCAAGGTTGAAAATTGAAAAAAAAAGGAGAAGAAGAAAAAGAAAGGAAGTCTCTCCTGAGCGACTTCCTCAAAATCTCTCTCTCACAAAAAAAAAGAGGGAAAGAGACCAATCATTCTTAGACAACCCCATGACCCACAACCAAAGCTAAAAAGCCAATCTCCCAACCATACCTACAACAAGGTCCAGAAACCAACTTCCTATCCAAACCCACAACCTAAAAGGCCAGCCAATGATCGCTTCTGATCGCCTTTCCGAAAATAACCAAATCCACAGCCCAAAATGCGTTTGAGCAAGAGGCCAATCAAATCCTCAGACCTAAAGCTAATCCATCCCAAATATTTGTAAGGGCAAAATAGGCATGACCTATTTTAGTCTTGTTTCACATTTCTTGGTCAAAATATGATTTTTGATAAGTTTGTGTTAATTTAGGACTTAGTATATTTTATTAGATTTAGTTTAGTTAGTTTTGGTAGCAAAATCTTTTTGTAGATTTCAAGTGCACATATTTGGTAACAAAATCTTAGCATAAATCCTAGTCTAACCATGATTCTTGACCACTTTCATATTTGGTAATTAAATCCCATCCTAGTCTAACCATGATTGTTGACCATATTCATATATGGTAACAAAATCTCATTAGTTTGGTAAGTGGTTGATTTTTTCCTTAAAAACTAATCCTTTTCCTTGTAGTAGACGGACTGTTTTTGGGTGTGTGTAGGAGACGCATACTATATATTCAGGAGCTGGGATTCGGGGTTCTTACAGAGCTCCAGAAAGTGAACAAAAACCGTAGAGGGTGTGAGCTGATCCGAGGAGTTTCTGCAGCAGTTTTGAAGTGCCGAAGTTCAGCAGTCCGAATGTGTTATCCATTGTTGCAACATCGGCAGTAACATCAGAAGTGCTGAAACTGTTTTGTGCTTCCTGTTTTGTTTAAAGGAGGCTGATTTTGTTTATTCCCACGTTTTGTTTAACTTGTTTATGTGGGGTTTTTGTTCTCCAAGATTCATTATCTTGTGAGAATATTTTTTGTGATTTCACATAGTTTTTTTGTAAAACGATTCATCCTTTTTAGTGAAATCTTTTTGGCCATGAGGCTAGATCTACAAGTATAGACTTGTAGATTGTTTGGTAAATTTTTGTGATTAATTTCGTGCTTTAGTATTAAGTCTTCCGCTGTTTTTGTTATTTTTCTATCTATTGTGATTCCCATTGGAATCACTTCGTTTTTTCTTGAGAATCCTAGCTACTCGCGTTCTTTCAATTGGTATCAGAGCCTCCTCTTGACATCACTAAGAGTAGATTCTGTTAGTAGCAATGATGGATTCTCAATTTGATAATTTTGTTTGTCCTAATACTTTGAAGAAGAAAGGTTTATACAATGACTTTTGTTGCGTTAACTCTTCTGTCTCTAAAGATGGTGCAGAATCAGAATCTGATTTGATGGATGCATATAAGGAGTTGTACAATGATTGGGAAAAGAGAGTTTGTCAAGTTAAGTTGCTTAAAAAGGCAAATGACTTGTTAAAGAAGGCTAATGAAGAACGAAGGAGTGTATTACAAGGATGGAGAGTACGTTGCATTGACCAAGAAGGATGTGGAGATTGAAGGTTTAAAGAGGCTCATTCAAGCCAATGAAACCATGGCTAAATGGAACTCAAGCCAACAAAAATGGATGAGATGCTCAATTCGGGTAAGTCTTGTAAATCAGTATTGGTTTTGTACCAAAGATGTTTGTGAGAGAGGGTGAAGGTATTGAACCTCCTAAACACCCACACAAAATTTTCAAAATACAAATTTCTTTGAAAAACCCAAATCAAGGAAGAAAAATTTTGTGTGTCATTTTTGTCATAAGCTTTGGTCATATTCAACCATTTTGTTTTTGAAAAAGGCTATGTATGAGGATGATGTTAGGCAAGCTTTCTTGGCAAAAAATCGGATGCAACATTGTATGAACTGACGACCAATGCAACAACAATGCGGCAACATTGGAAGTCACATTGGAAGTCTCATTCGAAGTCGTATCAAATCTCATCCTCGAGAAAAATCAAGCTGAAGTTTTAAGCAGATGTGGGTTCCTAAGGGTAGTAATGACAAAGGCAAGTCCAAATATTGTGAACCCTTTGATATATGTCACAGTTCTAAGCCGTCCTATGATGAATCTCCTCCAAAATCTTCAGAACCAGCATCTGAAACCGTAAATCTGCACATGATGATCAGACAGACCTGCATGTTCGAAAGTTCAGCCAATGTGATTCACAATGTGTCACCCAATGTTTCACCCGATGTTGCAACAATGGGAGCAACATTGGACAGAAACAGCAGCGGATTCAGAAACAGGTCCTGAACTTTCAGAATCAGGTCTGAACATTCAGAAAATCAGTCCAATTTGAATGGTTGCAGCCATGACATTCCTAGCCGTATTCGGAAAAACCATCCAATCTCTCAAGTGATAGGTGATATTCATGATGGCATATACACAAGGAGAAGAAGTAAGGTTGATTCTCAAAATTTGCATGCTTATCAAAATATTTTTGAGAGAAGCCTTAAATCTTTATGGATGCTTCAAATGATCAAAGATTATGTGTTCACATTGATGTGTTAACCTTGTTTTTGATAACACCTATGCATTTTGCTTAGCACAAAAATCAGTTCATTATTCTCGAACTAATCACATTAATATAAGACACCATTTTTTTAGAGACTTGGTTGATTATGTAAATTGTTTGCATTGAACATGTTGGGACCGAAAATCATCTTGGCGATATATTTGCCAAGTGTCTTGTTTTGAGAGATTTTTCAATCTTTGAAATCTCTTGTGTTGTGTGCCATATGATTTTACACTAGTTATAAAAAAAAAAAAAAAAAAATTAGGCATGATTGCATTTTGTCTTTAGGGGCACTCTAGATCAATTGACTCACATGTATGTGTCTCTTGTGGTTGCTTAGGGAATTTCATTCAAAATCTGTTGTGATTTTTTTTTATGATTCTCTCTCTCTCCCAATTCTTGAGTATGTTTAAAGTCCACAAAGGAAAGAGCTACCTTTTGAAATTTTTGGGATGTTGCAATTTGTC
>JABEVN020004150.1:0-15278 GCA_013146195.2 Codonopsis lanceolata | reverse complement strand
ATCGTGGCCTGATAAAATAGGGGCAAGAGTTAATTTTTCTTTTAATAAATTAAAAGCTTCTAAACATTCTTTATCAAAAATAAATTTTGTATCTTTTGCTAACAAATTACATAGAGGTTTACGATTTTGGAAAATCTTTTATAAATCTTCGATAAAAACAAGATGTCCTAGAAAACTTCTAACACCTTTAACGGTGGAGGGGTAGTTGTGAAATAACTTCGATTTTAGCTTTATCAACTTCAATGCCTTTATTAGACCAACATGCCCTAAGACAATTCCATGTTTGACCATGAAGTGACTTTTCTCCCAACTTAAAGTTAAATTTGTTTTTCACAACATCTTTCAGACTGATGTAAGATTTTCTAAGCAATGATCAAAAGAATTTCCAAAACTCAAAAATCGCCCATGAAAACTTCAACGCATCTTTCAACTAAATCTGAAAATATAGAAATCATGCATCTTTGAAAGGTGGTCGGTGCATTACATAATCCAAATGGCATTCTCCTAAAAGCAAAAGTACCAAAAGGACATGTAAAGTTGTTTTTGGCCTCGGGTGCAACAAGGATCCGATTGAACTTAAAAACCATCAAGAAAGCAATAATATTCATGACCGGCTAGTCTTTCAAGGATTTGGTCAATAAATGGCAAAGGAAAGTGGTCTTTCCTTGTTGCCGCGATTTAATTTCGCAAATCAATGCACATTCTATAACCGCTATTGTTCTTGGCAGGGACTAATCATCTTTTTCATTTTTAACAACCGTAATTCGACTTTTTAGGAACTACTTGAACAGACTAACCCATTTACTATTCGATATAGGGTAAATTATACCCGCATCTAAGAGCTTAAGAACTTCTTTTCTTACGGCTTCTTCCATGTGTGGGTTAAGTCTTTGCCTTTCTCTTGAAGGTTTACTACCTTCTTCTAGATGTATTTTATGCATGCACATAGATGGACTAATACCTTTTAAATCGTTCTAGGGACCATCCTAAAGCTTCTATGTGTCCATAAAACTTTCAACAAACTAGCTTCTTGCTCTTTAGTTAATCGGCTACTGCTATAATAACAGTAAAGTTTTACCTTCCCTAAAAATGCATATTTTAGATGGGGTGGTAATGGTTTTAATTCTTCAACTGGAGGAGATTTAATAGATGACATAAATTCAGAATTTTCTACTTTAATGGTTTCTTTTATTTTAGCCTTCTAATTCTTTTCTTCTTTAACATCTTCTATCTCAATTTCTTCAAAGAGAGATTTCAAAATCTCTACTTCATCTTCCTTAATTTCATTACTTTCTTGTTTTACTTTATCGATTTTATCAGAACTATTTTCTGATTCTGATTCAATGTTTTCTTTATCTTCTTTTTAAGAGCTTCTAACTTCTCTCTTTCTTGTCTTTCTTCCTCTTCTATTTCTCTTTCAATCTCATCAATGTCAATTTTTATGGGAGGGATAAGACTATCATCATACTCTATAAATTTATCTCTCTCATAATCTTCATCTTTATTATCTTCTTCGAAAGTTTCGGATCATAATTTTTCGATTTCATCCATTGAAAAACATGCATTTATGTTACTAGGTCTATTCATAGCATCAAAAACAGAAATTTCAACAGTTTCACCTAGGACTGACATTGTGAGTTTACCATTTTTCACATTAATCATTGTATTGGCAGTAGCCATAAAAGGTCTGCCTAACAATATAGGAACTTCATTATTAGTGCATATCTTTCTTTCCATCTCTAGAACCACAAAGTCGACTGGACTGATTAGTTTATCAACCTGAACTAGGATGTCTTCCACTATACCTAAAGGATATTTAATTGAACGATCAGCCAATTGTAATTGCATACTGGTGGGGTTTAGTTCTCCTAACCCTAACTGTTTATAGACTGCAAAAGGCATCAAGTTAATACTAGCTCCTAGATCTAGCATTGCTTTCATCTTTTTAGAGCTTCCCAAGGAAACTTGGATATTAAAGCTACCAGGATATTTCAACTTAGGGGGTAATTCTGGTTGTAAAACAGAACTTACGTTTTCAGAAACAATAATTTTTTCATTGTTTTCAAACTTGTGTTTCTTAGAGTGAAGATCTTTGAAAAACTTTGCATAAGCTGGAATATTTTTAATAACATTAAGCAAAGGAAGATTAACATTCACTTTGGATAACATATTATAAATTTCCGTAAATTGTTTGTCCATTCGGTTTTTCATAAGTCTTCTTGGAAACGGAATTGGAGGAACATATGGTGCTGGAGCCACATAAGGTTCCTCTTCTTCTTGATCTAACTCTTTTTCAACTTCTAATGGATTTTCTTTATTTTGAACCTCTTTTTCTTGTTCTTTATTTGGAACTTCAACTTCTACTTCTTGATTACTTGATTCATTATTCTCTTTACTATTATCACTATCCTTTTCAATTTCCTTTTCAGAATTTTCTACTGTATCAGGCACATTAGAAGAAGGATCAGGATCACTTACGTCTTCACCTATTACCTTACCGCTTCGCAAGACGGTGATTGACTTAGCTTGCTCGGTTTGACTAGGGAACTTCCCTTCTTCTCTTTTATCAGCTTCAGAAGTCATAATATGCTTCTTCAAATTTTCAATCTCTTCAAGCATATATTTCATCAACATTGCTTGACTTTTGTTTGCTCCATCTTGTTTAGGAACTTCTTCTATTCTCAACTGATTTTGATTTGGAAATTGTGGTGGTTGAGGCTGGAATTGTTGAGGTTGTAAAGGCTTATTTCCTCCCCAAGAAAAGTTAGGATGATTCCTCCAACCAGGATTATATGTGTTTGAATAGGGATTATTCCTAGGCCTTTGAGGGTACATATTCATAGCATTAGCCTGTTCAAAATACATAACACTTGATGGACAAAAGTTAGTAGCATGAGAATATAATCTGCATAAAGCACATGCTTCTTGAATTTGCCAATTTTCAAATTGAGCTGGTGTATCTTATTTATCTTGAATTTGATATAGACTCCTATTTTTACCTCTAGCACTTTTCTGTTGAGAATTAATACTTAACATCTCAAATAATTCTTCTAGTGCTTCTGGTGTCATTCTATTAATAGAACCACCAGCTGCACTATCAACCATAGTTTGTAAGCCTGGTGAAAGACCATGATAAAATTGAAGCACTAACACATGTTGAGCCAAATTATGATGAGGACACATAATGAGCAGATTTTTAAATCTATCCCATGACTCATGGAATGTTTCATCTGGTTCATTTTGGAATGACATGATTTGTTTTCTATATTCAGTAAGAGATGCATGCTTGTAAAATTTACTCATAAACAAATCATATAATTGACCCCAAGTATAAACACTATTAGGTGTTAAGTTCATAAACCATCGCTTTGCCAACTCTTTTAATGCACTGGGAAAATATTTCATTTTAATTTGATCTTCAGTCAACCCTCCTAAAGGAAAAGTACTCATCATGTATTCATATTTCTCTTAAGCCCAGGATCTTCATGAGGCATTCCATGAAAAGATGGTATCATGTTAAAATAATGGCCTTTTAGTTCGAAATTCCTTACAGCATCTGGCAAGACTAGACATGATGTTACTACATTTAATGAAGGTCTACTAAAGTCATTAATAGTTCTTTGATTTACCACTACTTCCATATTTCTTCTTGCAGGTTCTTCTTCTCTTTGATTCCTGTTAACTGGGTTAACTGGATTTTCAGGATTTCGATTAATATTATTTTCTTCCATTGTAGGATCAACCAGAGGATCCTCTTGATTCAATTGTTCTTGATTATCAGACTGTGAAGTTTGACTTTCAAGATCTTCTTGATTTCTTCTAATATTATTAATATCTTGATTTAGTTCTAGCAATTTAGGATTCAAAGATCTACGACCTTGTATAAAATAAACTAAAGCAATTTAAAAACAACTAACTATTTAACAGAATAAAATAAAATCTTTTTGTATTTTTATTTTTATAAAAAAACTAAAAACTAAACTAAAAACTAAATTAAATTAAAAACTACGCTACCAACAAACTAACTACGTGAACTAGCTTGTCCCCGGCAACGGCGCCAAAAACTTGATCGATGTTTTATTTAATCTTTTTCTTTACAAGTGGACAAGACTATTATAGAATAGTATTGGAAGCAAGGGTCGAACCCACAGAGACAAAAGATCACGAACAGTACACTTTATTGATAGAAAATTATTAATCTAAATGGATTTTTATAATTATTTTAGAATTAAATAATAATTTGGTCACTGGACATGTCGAAAATCAATGTTTTGATCCCCGGACAAACAAACAATAGAATTTGGTCCCTAGACATGTATTTTCGGACCAATTTGCCCCCTCCCAGGGACCAAATTCTAATGGTGGGAGGGGGCAAATTGGTCCAAAAATACATGTCCAGGGACCAAATTCTATTGTTTTTTTGTCCGGGGACCAAAACATTGATTTTCGAGATGTCCAGGGACCAAACATTATATTAATCCATTATTTTATTCTAAACTACTATTGATATTTAGGAGTTTAACTAATTAGCAGTAATTATAGTTATGAAGATCGTATGGTGGGTGGCAATCTAGAATTCTGGGAATCACTTGTATCTCCTTTATGTTCAATTCATAATAATTATCATTCAATTTCTTGGGTTCGTTCACTAAAGATAGATATAGTCTGTTGAACTATTGGTTCAGCCTCCATCCCCGCAACATTCATCCATTCTATATCCTAAGCATAAGAACTTTCAATCTAGCTGTCACCTAGATTATGATCTATCTGTCACCTAGATTATGTATGAACCTGGTCCTAACTTATCACTCTCGTGCATCGATAGGTCCAATTTATTGTGATGGTGAGCCAGTGTACGACATATGCACATGGTCATGCAGTTATCCGCACCTCTAGGCCTTTATTATTTGCGATTACATTCATTTGTTCAAAGCAAAATAATAGAGGGATTGATAAACACCACAATCAACAAGAATTGAATGAACATATATATGAATTAAAACATAAATTCGATACAAGTTACCTCCCACCTCCTAGATTATGGATGATTTAGTTCATCATAGACAATGAACAGCACATGGAGATGAACGGAAACATGGTTTGATCTTCAATACTTGTAATTACACAATCTAACTATGTTATACAACCTAAAAACTATCTAAAATCTATACAAAACTGTTTCCAACCGTTTTTCTATATCTGGCTCTTGGCATCCGACTTCAATTAATACCCGGGAGTTGTAATCCAATTGAATCTCTTTGTGAAAATACGAAAAGTTCGCGTTCTGACCACCTTGCGGTCGCAAGGTGTTGAGTACCTTGCGTCCGCAAGGTCTCCAGTTTCTTTGGCCTTGGTTTTCTGCATTCTTCAGTGTTATGTCCACCTTGCGGGGGCAAGGTCTGGGTACCTTGCGACCGCAAGGTCTCCAGATTGGACAGCCTTCGTTTATTCTTCATTTTTCATCTTTAACCCTTCTTGGAATTTGCACATAAAACCCTGGAGTTTTGCATATTTTCACTAAAAACCCTGAAACTTACAAAACTCACCGAAAACATATATCAGTAGCCAAAAAGCCTTGTGAAATAATATAATTTAAGTCATATAAGCATATAAAATCGACGTATAATATACATCGATCACATACACCAAGAATTTCAAATCTTATATTTGAATCCATCACATACGTATACGACAATGATGAGACAAACCATAGTTCAATCCGTTTTCATCGTCCATAGCTAGCTTCAACGCCAACAAATTTCTCATCGACACCGTTGATATTGTTTATGGTTTGATTGGAGCAAATTCTCGATTTTAAACATTATTCGCCGCACCATATTTATCACTACGATTACCAGACATGACATCTCATCACCAAATTTGACATGGAATATGGAAATGCTAAAAAATTACATTGTGGGCCAAAGTGGATTTGGTGGATACTTTAGGGGGTAATTTGTATTTTGGACTAATTTCGATGGGCCAAAATATGATTAGTTCCTAAAATTACAAATCAAATCTCACATTCCACCCCAACCTATGATTGGCCATTTAACATTGGCGGATGTAACGACTTTAATTTTTTGTGGGTAATTCATGGTGGCTTTGACATCTGAGTGCAATTCTCTGATCTTGAGTTCTATCTCTCTAATATCTTAATAGATTCTACACTATTTTTATTTATTTTTCTATATAAAAATTTGAATAAAAGATTTATACAATCTTTACAGCTTAATCATTTGTTAGCTCCATTAGCCATCTGTTAGCATCAATTCCTTTGAGATACTTGACGGACCCTAACAGACTTTAACGAAATAACACATTTAAAGCCAAACGTGACACATTGAAAAGACAAAAATGACATATTTTAAGATTAAAAGTGACACATTCTAAGGTTAAAAGTGACACTATAAAGGGAAATCTATTATAATTCATATTAAAATACAAAGTAACACTTTTAATACTAAAAAGTGACACTCTTAATACTAAAAACTAAAAAGTGACACATTTAATACTAAAAAATATGTCTTTAAAACTAACGTTGACTGTCAAAAGTGACTCATTTAATAATAAAGTGTGACATTTTCAATGCAAAAAAGTGACACTTATAAGCTCAATAACGACGATTTTTATTTATAACGCAAAATGACACTTGTACGGTCAAAAGTAACACATTTAATGCTAATAAGTGACACTTTTAATGTTATAAAATAACATTTTAATGCCAAACGTAATGATTTTCATTTATAAAAAAATGAGACACTTTTCAAAGTGAAAGTAACACATTTAAGACTAAAAGTAACATATTTAAGCCCAAAAAGTAACATTTTTTTAGGAAAAAAATTATAATTTTCATTAAAAATGTAGACACTTCTAACGCCAAAAGTGACATATTTTATACTATAAAGTGACACTGTTAATAGTTAAAAGTGACACTCTGCATATAAACATGAGGGGTGGCGCTGTAATTTTTAAAAACTAAAGGGTTGCATTAAGATTTTTGAATTTTACCTCATTTAACATAGATAGATTCGTCTTACGGATAAGGATCCGTAAGACCGTCTTACAAGAGATTACCTTTTGTTGAAGAAGAAGCAGAGAAAACGTTGTGGGAGAATAAGAAAATGAAGTTTCTCTTTGGGTGATAAAAGTAGAGAAAGCATTGTCAAAAAATTACCAAAATGCCCTACAAGTGAAATATGATGTGCATTATAACGTCAGATTGATAACCTTCGTAATAGCTAGGGGAAAACTAAAAAAAGTTATAAAATGAGATATGAAAATGACACAAAACTTAGGTTGAGTAGTAAAATGAGACTTTATAGATATTTTGGAGGAATTTTGTATTTTATAGTGTAAGTATATACTTTGGGATTATAAGTTTGATTTCTATAACACAATTTATTATTTTCTAAAGAGTGTCATAAATTTCAAAAACAATATAAGCAAAGTCTCCAACAACAATCTGTTTAACTAAGATAGTATATTTGAATTGTTTTCAATTTACACACCGTTAAAAGCGAATGAATTCATGTTTGATAAAAAGATATTTAAAAATAACCAATAAAAATGATAAATGTGTATGATAAGTTGCTATACAATGACTAAAAACATATATTATAAATGACAGAAAAAAAGTATCATAGAACCTTAACACACAACAACACAATTTATAAATCTCATAAACAGAAAAAGAGTCTAATAATTAAAAGTAACAAAAAAGTGAAAGAACTAACAAGTCACTTTTAAAAACCATTAATACCACGCGCATTCACCACGTACAACACATGTAAATTTTACCATTGCTATTAAAAGGGAAACTCAAAATTTCTAAAATTAAAAGTTCGTATGTGTGATTAATCGTTTGAAATGTAGAAACGGTGAAGTAAACCATACTGCATAAAATATATTGAATAATTTTTTTTGTGAAGAGAGAAAGGTTCTACTTCAATCAGTCAAGTCAAGCCTGCATGTAGTTTAAATGCATAATGAATTTGAAAACGATTCGTCAGCTACGACACAGTTAGGTCTGAGCATCACTAATGCAACTATTGATTTGATCTTATATAATTATTTATAATTAATATCCATGCTTATATGTGTAATTTTATTATTACTTTTTCATATTTAATTGAAATGGACCTTTTCAATCCAAATATAGTTTTCATTTTATGTAACATATATTTTACCATTAAAATAAAATTTGATAAAAGATATATATATATATATATATATATATATATATATATATACTATGCTATTTCGGGATGATTAAAATGTAAATAATTGATAAGCTAAGTCAAGCCTATAGAGTAAATGCGTAATGAATTTCAAAATCAATAGCGATGTGCATTTAAAAGTCTTGATACTCATGAAGTCATGATTTATATTTAAAAAAAAATTCATAACTACGAAAGTGGAGTCAACTGAGAGAAAATAGACTTTTTGGTGGAGAAAGAAGGGCTCTACTGAGTTCTAACTTTGATAAGTCAAGCCAAGCCTATAGCGTAAAAATGCATAATGACTTTTCAAAGTACATTGACAATTTGACATGGCAATGAAATCTGTTTTTGTAGTACTAAAAGTCTCCTCCATGTATTCTTGGAAATTAAATCATGGATGTACGTAGTGGCAACCTCCACCAACCATTTATACATGTATGTTGGAGAAGTGGGTTATCGGCAATGTCGAAAGAGTGATCCTAAACATAACATTAAAATTCTTAAATATAATATTTTTTTAATGTATAAAATTATCTAAATATCACTGATGTGACAAAAATATAAGTCATACCGGGGTGCCGAAAGTCGTCGATGGTTCGTGGATCGTTCATTGACTGGATTGTTGATGAAATCGTTTCGTGTGAGTCGGATGTCTGGCTTTATGTGGATCTCTGCAAAAATAAACACCGTGAGTGGTGGGGGATGTCCCCCAAAACCCTCCGGCGTGAGAATTAGTACAGTATCAAAATATAGGAGGGCACGAAACCCCCTGTGTGGAGTGAGAACTGTAAAAAAGAGAGCCTGTATGAGAGTCCGCCCTATTATGAGATAGTAGGGTTTATTTATACCTGAGGGATTAGAGTTTACTTGTCATGCATGGGCCAGGCCCATGGTGTTCAGTAGTCTTGTAAAGAATAATGGGCTAGTGTAGTGGAAAGCCCCTTCGCCCAAGCGAGACCCAAAAGCCTTTTTAGGCAGATTAAATATAGGCACTTCAGTAGCCCCCTAGTCCTTATTCCTTGAGATTTATCTCAAGGGTAAGGAGTATAATTTTTGTCAAGCATGACATCTACTCAACCGCAAGGTACTCGAGCGGGAAGATAAAATAAAGCTCAGCCGCGAGTAAACTCGAGCGAGGAGCGTAAGCGCAGGTAGGTAAGAGCTGAGACTAATGTGACTATCTTTAGATATTTTTTTTCATCATAGTGTTTTTTTAGTGTTTTAATTGACTATTTTACCATTATTATTCTAAAACCTTGATTTTGCCTAAAAATGGTCAATACAAACATGCAATTTCTTATCTTTATTTTTATTATTATGGTAAAAATAATACATAAAGATTTTTATGTGAGTCTTACGTGGAAATTTTTTATCAATTGAAACAGTAATGCCAAATACAAATGGTGAAATTTAAAAAAATGTTATAGTTGAAGGGGACACATTGCTTTAATTGATAATTGAGGGGGGAAAACCAAACTTGACCCATAGTTAAGAGAGATTACATGTAATTTACCCTAAAATCTATCATAGTGGCTCTAACTTATAGATATTACAAACAAAACCAATGTTAGTGTAATCACAAATAACTTGGTTCAAAATATTTTACTTATTTCTATAACTAGATTCCAAACGTTTAATCTCTTTTGGTCATAACTTGCTTGCTCCTCTTCATAGAACCCGCGGTAGTTACGTGTGAGAATATCTCTATTCATCTGCCGTGGCTATCGACTTTCTTTTCTTCTACCGCAACTCTCATTTATTTAAAAAAGATTGTCACCAATCTATATCCTTTGATAAGTCAAGCATGCATAATGACTTTTCAAAGTACATTGACAATTTGACATGGCAATGAAATCTGTTTTTGTAGTACTAAATGTCTCCTCCATGTATTGTTGGAAATTAAATCATGGATACACGTAGTGGCAACCTCCACCAACCATTTATACATATATGTTGGAGAAGTGGGTTACAGTAATGTTGAAAATAGATAGCGGATATATTTTAGAATTATCCACAATACACTTTGTTATAATAATTATTCGATCTTATCATATATTCCGTATTATATGAATATTTTTTTGGGATAAGATTATCATTGCTTTTTTGTTATGACGCTTAAATAGGAGACTACTTGTGGAGTTTTAATATATCTGACAAAAATCAAAGATAATGGAACAATCAATAGTCCTTACAGATAATCAAGTTTTCTCTTTATTCATTTCAAAGGTTGTGTTCATTAGAATTCGAGCAGTCACCAACAAAAATTATCACAACCGAATTCTAACAGTGACAACACCGATCGTCTATATCTTCTATATCTCTCCTATACCACTGCTGCTACCTTTGCTGCAAACCACACCAATCGTCTTGCAATACTAGTCATTAGGTCCAAGATTACACTTGACCCTCAAAGGGTTGCGACTTCTTGGAATGATTCGTTTCATTATAATTGTCGATGGCAAAGTGTAATATGTGGTCACCGTCATTAAATAATTACGGTTTTATATTTTCAACACATTAAGTTATGAACATGAACTGTTACATTTGGTGTTTGCCTTTAAGTTCTAACATTACCCTGTACGCTCGAAAATGTTGTTAAATATCAAGTCATCGTGGTATTAATATCTTGGATTCGCCCCTGGTGACACTCACGATATATATATACACACACACACACCTCTAGGGGCGGAAGATATGATAAGACTTAAGAGCATTTAGGCAAAGACCTTGAGGTCATTGGTTCAAATCCTCATACCAACAAACAGTCACATTTACCTATCAGAAAATATATATAATTATAACTACCAAATTTGAGTAACTTGGTAACTCTATTATTCAATTCAACATAATTCTAAGGGGTATACTCATTAATTAAGGGGTATACTTAGATGATTCGGGGATCCAAATAGTGCCCCCCTACCATTACGTTATGAAAATTGATAAATAGACCCTTTTAAGTTCAAGAATGTATAGGAAGCCCTTGTACTATGCATTAATTTTTAAACAAAATATTGTATTACTCCATCCGTTTTCAAATTATCGTCCTATTTGACATGTCACACCATTTAAGAAAAAATAATTGATTGCATTATAAATATTGGTGAAATGTGTGGTTTCCTTTAATGACCATGAGCATGTGACCATAATTAAAGTAGGTTGAAAAAGTAACGGTGAAGCGATAAAAATGTTTTTCTAATATCAAACATTAATGAACAAAAAGGCAAACTTCTCTTACAAACATCAAACATTGAAGGCCAAAATATGAAAAACACCCTAAAGTTTCCACCAAATCCCAAAACGGTACCCAACCTAAGGTTTGTGCCATACGCATACCTGACATTACAAATTGTCCTATAGTGCACCCTCGGCCAGATGGCCGTTTCAATTGATACATTAAGTAGCACAGCACGTGCGGTGGTAAATAGACCTTTCCTCAGACCATCTCGATGTGAATCCGGTTCGGATTCGACCCAAGATCGATTCAAGATTAATGACCCTTGTAAACGGACAAAGAACGCGAATGAAAAGCATAGAGTCTCTCGACCCGCTAGTCGCGATTGACTAGGAACCTTGGGGTGCGGTAGAGAACCTTTGACGCGATTGCCAGAGACCCACGACCACGGAACACCACAATCTTCCGACTCGTGAAGATTGATAAGTTCAAGGTGGTTTCTAATCCAAGAAACTCTAATAATCTCACAAACTCAATTGTAGAGAAACACAAGTGTATAAGAACACTTAAACAAAGCTTATGCTTTAATATATCGACCAAGTTATTTCTACAATGAGTTTAGATCTGCCTTTTATAGGCTTAAAAATGCAACAATTACTAAGGGATTAATCAAGCTCAAAGCTGGTCCAACTTCGGTGAAGAAAACAAGAAAGACTGGCCCAGTTCGGTTCAGTCGTCCAAATTCAGCCGTCTGTGTTCAAGTGTCTGTGTTCAGCCGCTCCAGTTCGGCCGTCTGTGTTCTGGCCGTCCAAGTTCGGGATTGTAAGGGACATATTCTTCACCGATTTCTTGAGAATTGTTTTGATTCCAAGCCTTTTTTTGCGACCAAAAGGTCTTCTAACTTCCCAAACATGACACTTGAGCCCCTCCATTTGTAGAGTGCCAATCTTTGGCCCTAGGATCACATCATTCCTTCTTCTTGAAAATGATTCGCCCTCGAATCTATACGTAATCCGATGATGCACTTGAGGCGAGGTCCATCCAGTCCGCCCATTGAGTTGAGAAGAAGTGATTGTTGATAAGCCGCTTGATGAACCAATGTAAACTTGGAATTGGAACGTCGAAGTCAAATGGGTCTTCATATGCATGCATCATCTTCAACTCTTCTCGAACCACATTTAACTTTCTTTCATTCTCCTCTCTCTCTACCCTTCCTCGCTCAAATTCTTTTTTTCTCCTCTCTCTTTCAATCAAAACAATCTCTTGTATTTCTCTCATTTTTTCAATATATTCTCTCTCTTGTTTTTCTCTTTCTTTTTCTTTTCTCTCGTTTTCTTCTCTTTCTTTTTCTTCTCTTTCTCTCTCTTGTTTTCTCTCTCTCCTCGTCTTTTGTTCTCTCTCTTGTTTTTCCCTCTCTTTTCTATTCTCTCTTTTTCAATCTCTTCTTTTTCTTGGTCAATTTTCTCTCTTTCAAGGAAACTTTTGTTGGTGACGACATCATACATAGCTCGATTTTCATATTTCCATGGACGACCTAGTAAAAGATGCCAACCTTGCATTGGTATAACATCACACAAGACATGATCTTCGTACTTCCCAATGCTAAATGTTACACGCACTTGTTTATCCACCTTAATCACACCATGACAATCGAACAATTGCAAGCTATAAGGGTGCTTACGTCTAACAATGGGAAGTCCCAATTCTTCAACCAATAGAGTGCTAACAACATTAACACCGCTATCACTATTTATAATCATACTAAACACCTTATCTTGCACACAACATCTAGTACGACATATATTTTGAAATACCTTTGTTTTCCCCTTGCCTCGTACACTTAAAACCCTCAACAATTCAGCTTGCATATCTGTCTCCATTTGGTAGTTTAATTACCGTTTAGAATTGGATGACAAGGAAGGAAGAAAATGGAAATATCGAATGGCTGCAACACATTTTTTTGTTTTAATTTTATTTTGTAGATAGAAGAAGATATATAGATTTAGAAATGAAAAATAGAGAGGATAGATGAAGAAGACTTAAAGAAGATAGGATTTATCAAGAACAACGAAATCAAGAACTCAATATCAATTTCCAAATTTTTTTGTGGGACAAGAATAACAAGAACAATTTCCAAATTTTTGTTTTTCAATTTTTTTTTTGAGATTTCGGAGAAGAAGAATTCAACGAAAAATAGAAAGATGAGTAGAACGAATTCGAGTTACCTCTTCGATTGGCTCTGATACCAATTGATGTGAATCCGGGTTCGGATTCGAGCCAAGATCGATTCGAAGATTAACGGACCCTTGTAAACGGACAAAGAACGCGGAATGAAAAGCATAGGGAGTCTCCCTCGACCCGCTAGTCGCGATTGACTAGGAACCTTGGGGTGCGGTAGAGAACCTTCGACGCGATTGCCGGAGACCCACGACCACGGAACGCCACAATCTTCCGACTCGTGAAGATTGATAAGTTCAAGGTGGTTTCTAATCCAAGAAACTCTAATAATCTCACAAACTCAATTGTAGAGAAACACAAGTGTATAAGAACACTTAAACAAAGCTTATGCTTTAATATATCGACCAAGTTATTTCTACAATGAGTTTAGATCTGCCTTTTATAGGCTTAAAAATGCAACAATTACTAAGGGATTAATCAAGCTCAAAGCTGGTCCAACTTCGGAGAAGAAAACAAGAAAGACTATCCAGTTCGCCTCAGTGTCCAAGTTCAAGCCGCTGTGTTCGTCCAGTCAATCGGTCGGCCGCCCAAGTTCAGGATTCAAGTTCGGACAGATTGCAAGGGTCTTCACCGCTGGCGATTTCTTGAGAATTGTTTTGATTCCAAGCCTTTTGCTGCGACCAAAAGGTCTTCTAACTTCCCAAACATGACACTTGAGCCCCTCCATTTGTAGAGTGCCAATCTTTGGCCCTAGGATCACATCATTTGGTATCAGAGCAAATGATGGCGTTCTTTCTGTTTGTTTATTCATCCACCTGTTCACTTTTCAGATTTTGATGCCCAACAATTTCGGCCCTTCTCTTTCTTTCTTATTTTTTTCTTTTGTTATATTCTTCTTCTTCAAAATTATCGAAAATTGGAAAAATGTAAAAAAAAACTGAAATAGTTCTTTTGTTGTCTTTGTCCTACAAAAATCGAAAGTGTTCTTATTATTCTTAAATTGAAATCTGCAATTTGTTCTTGAAAAGCCCTATTCAAAAAAAAAAAAAAAAGAAAAGAAAAGAGTGAAGGGCCGAAATTGTTGGGCATCAAAATGGAAAAATTGTGAACACGGAATTGAGTTAGAATTGTGTTTTATTCAATCTTGTTCATCATACTTATATCATCAATTGCTTGGGAACTTATTTGCTTATCTTCATTCCGCTCGCTTCATCCTACATATAAATCATCTATAGCATTTGTTCTTTTCTTACTTTCAAGTGAATTGTTTCTCGCTTTGAATTATCATCGAGCTCAAAGAATCCTAGGAGCCTAGATTGTAATTGTCTTGATTCACTCACCAACAATCACTTTGACTCTATTTGTTGATATATTCAAGGATTGGTGACTATCTTGGAAACTAGAGCAGTTGTGTGTGAGTTGAGTGTAAACACGAGTGATACACTTGTGAGGTTGAAAATGTATTCCAAAACATGGCTCAACAAAGACAAACTAATGAGGTTCCACCAACCTGGGGTAACTGGGACGATGGAGGTTTAGGGGAGGAAACCCATGACCTTCTTCAGTGGGATGGCTAGGATGATGGAAATGATGGCGAACTAACCCAAGAGTAGCCACATTAGAAATACCCAATGCACCACCTCAAGGAAATCCACCTAGGAACCAACCAAGGAGGAGAGCACAAGTAGAAGATTGATAGGATGATG
>JABEVN020004149.1:0-15298 GCA_013146195.2 Codonopsis lanceolata | reverse complement strand
CCCACCCACACCACCCTATCCTCCAGCTGCCCCACGAGTGAGAGTATAACTTAGCAAAAACTGAACACAAGAGTCCATCTCCCAATCTTGAAGATCTCTCGAAATATGGGACTCCATTAGCTGTCAAAAATGGGTTGGCGGGGCAAGCCAACCACAAGTCCACTTCAACACATCCATTTGGCGGGCACACCAAACACCAAAAAATATGGCAGGTCCACCCCGCTTTATGGGTATCGGGACGGGCTAGCCCAACGGGCCCGAACCTTTTCACACCAAATACTCGCCGAGGGAACCCATCTTCTCTGTTTGAAAGAATATGATAATAGGATCTAGCAGAAAAAACCTTTCGACCCTCGACCAACACCACCCTAACCCACCTCTTTGAGGTATAACTTAGCAAAAACTGAACACAAGAGTCCATCTCCCAATCTTGAAGATCTCTCTATGGGACTCCATCAATCTAATTTTCCTTCCTGATATAAATAAGGAAAACTAATATAAAATCTACCTGTCAAAACTTTCATTTATCATCTCCTTTTCCACTTTTAGTACTTTAGTTAGAAGATCAGACCCTTAAATACTAGTAGACGCTAAAATAGAAAGCAAAAACCTTAAAAAGAATCCAAACAGTTTCCTCCTTTGATCTATACCACATAGATTCAACTACAGCTATCCATTTCTAAAACCTAATGTACTTCCTAACTTTGTTTTTCCTGTTGTTGGTTTTGTTAAGCCTATAAACTAAAACTATCTTGAAAAAAAAAAGAATTGAAAACAAATCCCAATACTGATTTTCACTAGAAAACATGAATACTTTCATTACATTTCTTAACTATTGATGGTACTGAACGTCCTTCTAGCTAATTAAGATTAAAAATTAACAGAGGGCACACCAAATATATATATATATATATATATATAATAAAAACAAATCATACCAGGAATAAGATTTTGAAAAGGAAAATGAAAACATAATCTCTCCTCCAACCTTTAATATGAAACAAAGAGTGAGCAAACAAGAAAGAGAACCTTATATTGAAGATTTCGTCGATGTAAAATAGACATGAAAACCAAATTGTTGAGCCAAACTGATTCGTGGATGACTTTTAAAATGAGGAGTCAGTATTGTAAGAGAGTTCTGTTGAAAGCAAAACTGATTCGCAGTTGAAAACAACAAGCTAGGAGAGATATTAGCAGATACAGATGACCTTGGAGATGGCAAGCATCCAAACAGCACTGACAGATAAGTAGTCGGTAAATGTAACGGGGACAGAACACTTTATGTCGATGACTGGAGCGCAGGAGGCTGAGCAAAGGGGATTTGGGGATTTCGAAATTTTGGGTAAAGAGAGAGAAAGAGTGTGTGTGAGATTTGGGGATTTTGGGTGACGAACGATTTAGGGATTTTATTTAACGGCATTAGGTGTTGTTGGCGGTAAAATGAATCTTGTAGGGAATTTGGGGGGTTTGTGCGGCGGAGGGAGTTTTGATTTTTGATAAATTTTAAATAAATATCAAATACGACAATGTTTGCTAAACAAAACGTTGTGCAAACCAACTCAATTAACTCATTTCTAAAAATCATATTTCAGAGTTTATTAAAAAAAAAAGTTATGTTAAAATCACCCAATACAACATTTGCTAAAAAAATGTTGTGTAAAACTACGCAAGCACAACGTTTGTTAAAAAAACGTTGTGTAAAAGTACACAAATACAACAATTTTTTAAAAACGTTGTGTAAAACTATCATATTATGTTTCTTAAAAACATTGTGTAAAATAACCATATTACAACGTTTCTTGAAAAACGTCATGAATCAAACATTATGAATATCAGATTTTGTTGTAGTGTATAACAATAACCAACAAAAGTTAATGATAAACTAAGTAGAATAAGTGATGCCAGTGTAACTAAAATATCACAGTTACTGCATTAATATTTTCAAACTTAATAGACAGTATTAGGTATAGTAACTAAAAACTAGTCAGGATATAGAAAAAGAAAAGTTGCTGGCCGGTCCATTTTTTGAAATTTCTAATTGCTAAAATATCTTTTTTTTTTCAACCGGAAAAAGTCACTTTTTGTAGCAAAATTATTATGACATCCTTAATGAACCGTAGGTGTGCTATAGAGGTCTTTATTTTTGTACCGCGATTTAATAGTTTAATTGTCTAGTTTAATTACACTGCGATTCATCGATTTTATTGTATTAATTTTGCACTGCGGTTCAATATATAGTTTAACTGCTTAGTCTAATTGCACTGCGGTTCATCAATTTTATTGCATTAATTTTTACACCGCAATTCAATAGTTTAATTGATTAGTCTATTTGCACCGTGATTCATCAATTTAATCTGATATTTTTGCACCGCGATTCAAAATAGTTTAACTGCCTAGTCTAATTGTACCGCAATGCATCAATTTTATTAAATTAATTATTGCACCGTGATACATCAATGTTTGAACCGCGATATATCAATGTTTGCAACGTGATATATTAATCCAATATTTTTACACCGCGATACAAAATCATAAAGAACCAAACTACGCCATCCACCATCTTCTTCCATCTCCTCCGTCGTAAGTCATCTTCTCCCTCCTCCTCCTCCTCCTCCGCCTTCGTCTCTACCAAAAAATCACAACTCATCATAGATCCATTACAGGTTGATTTCCGTTTCGTTGCGCACCAATGGTGATTTTCGAATCCAATGTGTTTGCCGGAGCTAGTGAAAGAGATAATGACATTTTCAGAACAATATTTCGAAAAATGGACTTTTGTGGCTGAAAAAAAAAGAATGGTGGACTTTTGGAGTTACAAAATTTGAAAAAATGACCAGTCATAATTTTACCCTAAATTAAGTGCTTGTTTGGTAGAGCGTTTTGACCAAAACGCAGGAAAAAAACGCAGCGTTTTCTCTTTAAAAGTATTTCCATGCAACGTTTTAAAAGTGTGCAGCGTTTTGAAATGCTCCAATTTGGAACGTTTTAAAAAGGATTAAATAATTATTTGATCCCTAAACTATCCACAAACTATGTGTTTGGTCCCTGTACTTTTTTTGAAATGTGTTTAGTCCTTAAAGTATGTTTTACTAAGAGATTACCCCTTTATGGGGTTACCGTTAGTTTTGGCGTTATGTTTTTTTAATCCCAAATTTACCCTTGGCCACACTAATCGAAACCCTAAACCAACTATCAGTTGTCGCATAGCTGGCACACCCCGTCAGAGACATCCGCCATTACTCGCATCACTTGCATCATGCCGAGAGTTCATTTCTAAATTGTACAATTTGCATTCTTTTATGTTGAACTGTTTTTTGACATTGGATCAGAGGACATTACAGTGGGAAAGGTGGCTAATATCATAGGAGAAGGAAGGAGTTAGCAGCCAATAAGAAGCCAAGCTTCAAGTGCTAACAATATCTGTCTGTTCTGATCAAAAATTGTCAACCAACACTTTGTACCATCCACAGTACAAGCATCTTGTTGAACTCATTAATGGAATTTGTCTCCAACTTCACGAACATCACCAGCATAAAGTTTGCACTCTTTATTAGAAACCATCAACAAAAACAACGGAGAAATCCAGCAGTGTTGATCCCTTAACATTTTCAATTGCAAATCAGTTAAAACCCTAGCTCGAATTTTGGAACCCACTTTCAAAATCCAAAATCCATCGCCTCTCAATTGATCATCATCGCTGTCATCGTCCACATTGAGTTTGGTGGATTTCACGAATTTGGCCGGAGTAGGTTTGGGTTCTTCAGCGTCCTCATAGTATCCGTCTTCTTCTTTTTCGTTGTGCTGATCGGAGTCGTGATCAGAGATGGAGATGGCTGGAGCAGAAGGTGACTAGAGATGGAGATGGCCGGAGCAAGGCTGTAGACGGCGAGAGCTTGGGAGAGACTGGGGAAGGAAGGTGTAAAACTGAAAGTGTGGGTTTGTCGAGAGAATTTGGACCGATTCCCTTTTTCTTTTTTCTTTTTTTTTTAATTTTGAACATTACCAAGGGTAAATTTGGAATTTCATAAAAATTTTGACGGCAAAATTGACGGTAATCCCGTGAGGGGGTAATTCCTTAGTAAAAACCTACTTTAAGGACCAAACATATTTCAAAAAAATACAAGGACCAAACGCATAGTTTGTAGATAGTTCAGGGACCAAATAATTATTTAATCCTTTTAAAAATGTGTTGCGTTTAGAACTACTCTGTTTTTATGAAAATAACATTTTAAAATAGTTTCCAAACGTATTTACAAGAAAAAAACTGTATTGAAAACGTTGCACCAAACGAGGTCTAAATGTCTTAAAATTAATCAATGCCCAATAAGCCCAAAACAAGAATTTATCGGAAAAGAAATAGGAAAAATTACGGGTCGGTCTACTTTTCAAAATATTAATTCGCTCTAGTACCGTGTTTTTTTTCAACCAAAAATGACACTTTTGTGTGCGAAATGACTGCGATACCCTTAATGAGCCTAAAGCGCACTACAAAAATGTACCGCGATTCAAAAAAAAATTTGAACCGCGATTCAATTTTTTTGAAAATGCACCGCAATTCAAAAATGTATGCACCACGATTTAAAATTTTTTTGAATCGCGATTCAATTTTTTAAAAAATGCACCGCGTTTCAAGAATGTATGAAACCATGATTCAAAAATTTTACGAACCGCGATTCAAAACTTTATGCATCACGATTCAAAAAATTTCTGAACCGCATTTCATCCGTTTAATTGCCTAGTCTATTTTTGAACCGCGAAACATTAATCTGATATTTTTTCACCGCGATATAAAATCATAAAGAACCAGACCACGTACTCCACCTTCTTCTTCCATCTCCTCTGCGTAAGTCTTCTTATTCCTTCTCCTCCTTCGCCTTCGTTTCTACTGAAAAATCTCAACCAAACACAGATCCATTACAGTTGTATTTCATAAATCAAAAAAATTGTCTATCTTGCAGGGGTGTTGCCCCCGAACCCCCTTGATCCCTGTTTCGTTGCGTAACAATGGTGATTTTCGAATTTAAAATGTGTTGTCAGAGTTGTTGAAGGAGACAATGATATTTTCGAAACAATATTTCAAAAAGTGGTCTTTTGTGGTAAAAAGAACGATGAACTTTAAAGGTTAAAAATTCTGAAAAAAGGGACCAGTCAGAAACTGAGCGCGTGAATCTCCCGCAATATTCAAGTGACCGTTATACTCTTTATTCTGTGTTCCTTCCACCGCCCTCCTACCATCTTACTTCCTTCAATCACCGTTAAATCAACCCTCCATAAATATTTGAGAGAACAATTTACAAATTTCGACAGTTTTGGCTCCCAAATAGACTAATCAATTGTCGTTGGTTTTTTTTTTTAATTTTACCCAAGTCAAGTAATGGAAAGAAAGGAAAACCCAGGAAGATCAAAATTGAATCTTGGGAGCGAGTAAATAGGGATTTCAAAATCCAAGTCAATCTACTGATTTCAGACAAACCGACCCAATTGGGTTTTGTGAATCGTAAGTGTTTTTAAATTTTACTTTTGTTTCATGAAACATATAATCCCCTGCTCACACCCATCCACCCATATATTTAGTTCAACTCCTAGTTCATTGATTGATTACCATAATCAGGGTTCTTAGAATGCAAATATTAAGTATATAATTCAGGGTTAGACAACAAACAATCAATCATTTACCCTGATTAGAGAGTATAATTTATAGAATAAATCAAGATTTCTTTTTTATTTTGAAAATAATTTCAAGATTATTAAGAAAAAGTTTTTTAAAAAAATCCAAAATAAGGAAACTTAAAAAAGAACCCACAAAATTCCAAAACATCAATTCAAATATTCAACTATACTATAACAAATTAAGTTAGGGGTGTGTTTGGTCCAGTTTGGTCAAATTTTTAAGAAAAAAGAAAAAATCGGAACCAGACCAATAGTCTGGTTCTCAAAAAATTTAGAACAAGAACCAACCCGATATGTATGGGAACTAACACTCTGGTCATGTCCAGAACCAATCAAAGATGTACGAGAACCAGGATCGAACCAATACTATCATTTTTTAACTATTTAATACAAAGAAATAATAAAATCTTAAATTTCATAAAAAGATTAAAAAACATTCAATGATAGTATATTCATCAATTAAAATTTTTTCTAAATCTAGGCTTATAGCATAACGATCCAGTAAAAAAAAGATTAAAAATTAAAAAAATATAACATATAACAAAATAGACTAAATAGTAACTAAAATATATTGCTGGTGCTAGCTAAGAATGGAACTTGGAAGTTGAAATTGGTGTCGAAAAAAGTCATGAACTTGGAGTCTTTGAGATATAGGGGATGGCGCACAACAGAGCAAAAAAATAGCTGTACAAATTTACAAACTAATTATTTATATTTTACAACTAGGGTTTGTATTTTGTAAGTAAAAATAATATGTATGTATATATATATATATATATATATATATATATATATATATTATAAAACTCAAAACTGAGACCAAACCAATTATTTGATTCTATAAAAAATTTAGGACTAAGACCAAGCCAAATAATTGGTTTGGTCAATTTTCATTGGTCCGATTCGATTCTTTGGTTCGGCCCGGTTTTTTTTTAAAAAAATTACTCACCCCTAAATTAAGTAATAAAAGGAAGTTATTGAATAAATTATAATTGGAGTGACTTGGGAGAAAACTAGATCATAAATGATAACATTAACATGGATAAATGATAACAACCTAACTACCTTATAAATAAACTGGTTTTTTTAACCCGTGCGTTAAACACATGTCAAGTAAATCGTACGTAACACAAAGTAAGGAGGATCAATTTATTAACAATTACATATAAGTATATTACTAATTATTATAAATTCTAAAAAAATTCCTTATACACATCATTTGTTATCTTATTAGTTGGTTTTTCATCTTTACCGCATATCAATATTTTCAAACCATAATAATTTGTTACTCTAGAAACTACGACATACTGTCCATGTTAGAACATTAATTTACATGAGACTTGTACACATAATCAAGAATAGGATCATGTTTTTCACATAAGCATAATGAACGTAAATTGAAGACATACCGGAACCAATTGAAGCCATTAGTACGGA
Organism: Codonopsis lanceolata; assembly: GCA_013146195.2. Lineage (NCBI taxonomy): Eukaryota > Viridiplantae > Streptophyta > Magnoliopsida > Asterales > Campanulaceae > Codonopsis > Codonopsis lanceolata. The sequence goes on along the minus strand of JABEVN020004149.1, from coordinate 8,191 downwards.
GTAATTGAATCCGATGGACTGTAATGCGGAACGAGAGTCTTTAATTCAAGTGAGTTTAGGTTTTCACCCCCTTATCTATTTCACATGCAATGGAATGTATGTATTTTTGTGGAGGCAACTGTTAGGGTAAAAGAACGTAAGAAACCCTAATCCCCAAAAGACTTTAAATAGATAGAAGGTGAAACCTAACCCTAAAATGTAATCAATCTCCCACCGTCCATCAAGGTATAGAGATTTATTGGGCCTATTAAGATTTAATATTTAAGTATATTAGATGACTAAATTATATAAGCCCATAATGTTATTTGGCTAATATAATTAATTAAGGTTCATAACCAATAATTAGTTTATTCTAAGTTAAACCCGTAGGTCACAAAACATGGGCTAGACCCCGTCGGGTCTAACATTCTCCCACTTGACCAAGGTTATACTTAGAATAACCTCATAAGTTTGGTTTAATAAGAACGAACTATCATCTCTTAAGTTAGGTCATATTCTACAAAATACTATAATCAAATCGAAAGCAGTATATGTGTCCATTATTGTCACACAACCATCCTTCGGTTATAATCACAATATCTTAATAAAACATGACAATCAAATACCTTAATAGCATGAACAAATATCTAATGGTTTCATAAAAATAACGATACAACCATGTTCATGAGGTTCAACTTAAGTGTTAGTTTCATAAACCTCAAATGTGCACTTTAAACAAGAAGTAACTAACCGTTAGTCATGATGTCCAAAATCAAGAAAACATAAAGTGATCACTTACAAAATAGTTTTATAGCAGTAACCCATTATCTAAAGGGAAAAACTTTCTACCAAACCCATGCTAGCAACATGTTTTCGAAAAAGATTGGGTGGTAAGCCTTTCGTCATGGGATCCGCTAGCATAGCGGATGTACTAATGTGCTGAATAGATACTACTTGATCATGGACTCTTTCCCTCACAACAAGATACTTGATATCGATGTGTTTTGTAGCACCGCTTGACTTGTTGTTCTTGGAAAAGAAAACAACAGCTTGATTATCACAATATATCAAAAGTGGTCTAGATATGGTATCAACCACTCTAAGTCCTGTAATGAAATTCTTCAACCAAACACCGTGACAAGTAGCCTCATAGCATGCTACGAACTCTGCCTCCATAGTGGAAGAAGCCGTTAATGATTGCTTGACACTCTTCCATGAAACTGGTCCTCCAATAAGCATGAATATGTAACCTGACGTGGATTTCTTGGTATCGTTGCATCCAGCATAATCAGAATCAGAATAGCCAATAACTTCAAGGCTATCTATTTTTCTGTAGGTAAGCATAATGTCTTTGGTACCTTGTAAGTAGCGCATTACTTTCTTGGTTGCTTTCCAAAGGACCCATTCCTCGGTTTATCTCGATAACGCCCAAGCATACCAGACGCTAAATCGGCGAGTACAAACTTGAGCATACATTATACTCCCAAACGCAAGCATAGGGAATGTGCTCCATTGCATCAAGCTCAAGTTGGTTCCTAGGACATTGTAGGAGACTGAATTTGTCACCCTTAACAACAGGGGCAACACTGGGAGAACAAGCGTGCATGTTGAACTTTTTGAGTACTTTATCAATATAAGCCTTTTGAGATAAGCCCAAAATACCCCGAGACCTATCACGGTGAATTTCAATGCCTAAGACGTAAGAGGCTTCACCAAGATCTTTCATATCAAAATTCTTTGAAAGAAAAGATTTGGTCTCATGTAACATGTCTTTATCACTACTTGCAAGCAAAATATCATCAACATACAGACTAGGATGATAAATTTGCTCCCACTAACCTTTAGGTATATACATTGATCCACAACATTCTCAATAAATCCGAATTTACTAATCACATCATGAAATTTCAAGTACCATTGTCTTGAGGCTTGTTTTAGACCATAAATGGATTTCTTTAACTCACATACCATGTGTTCCTTGCCCTCAACCTCAAAACCTTGAGGTTGTCTCATAAAGACTTTAGGAAACAAGTCACCATGAAGGAATGCAGTTTTAACATCCATATGATGTAACTCTAAATCGTAATGAGCTACAAGGGCCATGACTATACGAAAAGAATCCTTTTTCGACATCGGTGAAAAGGTTTCAAAATAATCTATGCCTTCCCTTTGAGTGAACCCTTTAGCAACCAGTCTAGCTTTATATCGTTCAACATTGCCTTTAGAGTCAAGCTTAGTTTTATAGACCCATTTACGCCTACGCCTTTGGCTCCTTCAGCAATTCAACGAGATCCCAGACATCATTTTTCTTCATTGATTCTAACTCATCATTCATGGCATCAAGCCACTGAGTTGAATGGTCACTTTTAAGGGCTTCTTGGAAGAACTTAGGATCATTTCCAATGCCAAGATCATAGTCAACCTCTTCAAGGTATACAAAATCATCAGATCTGTTTGGTTTTCTAGCCCTCTCTGACCTTCGAAGAGGTTGTTCATTAGCAGGAGGTTCATTAGGCTCATTAATGTGGGGTTCAACATTAGGTACAATCTCAAGTGCATCAACATTCTCAATAGGATCTAAGATTTGATCCTCATCGAGGTACCGGTGCTACAACATTTTGAGGAACGAGAATAGAAACATGTTCTTGAATTTCCTCTATATTTATTTTTCTTGGTGTACTCCCACTATAACCGTAGCTTTCTAAAAATTTGCATACCTTGTTTCAACAATTCTAGTGGTATGAGATGGACAAGAAAACGAAAACCCTTTGATCGCTCAGTAGCCTATAAAGTAACAACTTATGGTTTTAGGATTGAGTTTCTTACTATGTGGGTTGAAAATTTTAGCCTCTGCATGAAAACCCCATACATGCAAATAACCCAAACTAGGTTTCCTTTGTGTCCATAATTCGTAAGGCGTTTTAGGCACGGACTTACTAGGAACTCTATTGAGTATATGCACAGCTGTTTTGAGAGCCTCAACCCATAGAGACTCAGGTAGAGTAGAACGACATATCATACTTCGTACCGTGTCCATGAGGGTACAATTACATCTTTCTGCAACACCATTTTGCTGGGGTGTACCGGGCATTGCATATTCACCAACGATACCATTTTCTTTCAAAAACAAGGCAAAAGGTCCAGGGTGTTGACCCAAATCAAAGAATTTTCCATAATATTCTCCTCCTCTATCGGATCTTACAATTTTAATTTTAAGGTCAAGTTGATTTTCAACCTCAGCTTTGTAGACCTTAAATACATCTAGGGCCTCAGATTTATCATGAATGAGGTAGACATAACCATATCGTGAAAAGTCGTCAATAAAGGTAATGAAGTACTTATGTCCTCCAATACCCGGAGTAGTAAAAGGTCCACAAATATCAGTGTGAATAATTTTTAAAAGTCCAGTACTCCGGGTAGCTCCACGTTTAATACCTTTTACAAATTTTCCTTTCATGCATTCAACACATGTGCCAAAATCTGATAAATCTAAAGGATGAAGAACTCCTTCCTTTATGAGTCGCTCCATTCTTCTCCTAGATATGTGGCCTAAATGTTCATGCCACAATCTAGAGGAATTATCATCCTTTAGTTTTCTCTTCATACCAGTTGGAACAACTATATCATTTACATTCATCGATTCTAAGGATTCAGAAAACGAAGGATCTAAACATAATTTGTAAAGGTTTCCCTCTAACAAACCAAAACCGACAACTTCAGAGTAAAAAGAAAGAGAGAAGCCTTTATTCTCAAACTTAAACGAAAAACCATAAGCGTCAAGTTTAGAAACAGAAATAAGGTTTCTAGTCATACTGGGAACATAAACAGTATCAACTAAATTCAAATTGAAACCACTCTCCAAGACTAAATGAAGAGTTCCAACAGCTTCAACTTGAGATTTCTCTCCATTTCCTACTATTACGTGTCGATCTCCTTTATTTAGTTTCTTCACGGAAAGGAATCCCTCAGAATGAATTAGTAACATGCACGCTTGTACCAAGATCAATCCACCATGTGTTTAAAGGAACATTAATCGTAAAAGATTCATAACAAACATTAATTAATGAACTACCTTTCTTCTCGAGCCACTCACGAAACTTTGGGCAATCCCTCCTCATATGCCCTTTCTCTCTACAAAAACGACACTTGATGTTGTCAAGGCCTTTTGCAGTAAAAGAGTTTGCCTTGCCTGCTTTAGTGATAGAAATACTCTTGTCCCATTTCTTGTTACTTTTGGCATAAGTCTTTCCTTTTCCCTTAGATGGTCCAGATGTGATGATATGGGCACTTTCAATCCTCTCGGATTTAAGTCTTTCTTCTTCTTGAGCACACATGCTCATTAGCTCACTCATCTTCCATTTCACTTTCGGGAATTATAGTTGACCTTAAATTGGCCAAACAAGAAGAGAAGTCATAATGAAGTGAGTGAGAAAACCTTCAGAGATTTCCATGTCCATTTCTTTAAGTTGAGCAGCCATGTCACTCATCTTCATAATGTGCTCACGTACACCACTCACACCATCATACTTAAGCGTGACCATCTTTGTGATAAGAGTTGTAGCCAGTGCCTTTGAAGAACCCATAAATTGTTCTTCGATATGAGCAAGGTACTCCTTAGCATTATTAGAATCAGAAATTGCTCCGCGAATAACGGTGCTAATGGAACCTTTCATAATCAATAGGGATATGCGATTGGAACGCTCCCACGCCTCTGAAGCAGCTTTAGCCTCAACACTGCTTTCAGCCGTAAGTGGTGGAGGAGCATTCACACGTAAGGCATAATTCAAATCAGAAACTCCAAGAATAATGCCAATCTGCTCTTTCCATGAGGCAAAGTTCGTACCACTCAGGGATTCAATAGAGGAAAGACAACTCGTAATAGTAGCTACATGATTAAATGCTAAAGGAAAACAAAAACAATCATCCAAATTACGACCTTAAGAAAAAATCCACAAAATACAATAACAAATTATTAATGTTTAAATAAACTGAAAATAAGCAGTTTATCTATAAAAAGGTAAAATACACAAAAACCTTTTTATTCATAAATCTAAGGCATCATTAATAGCCTTCCGTTGGGCCGACTATCAACATACAAGTGATCTCTCATTAAATCATTAGGAAAATCATGAAAAGTTGAAGCCACTTAAAAATTACATCACCGTTGGGCAGAAATTGTGGCGACCCCGACCCCGGACCCGAGATGGAACCGCGGATCGGAGCACCAAACAAGACAAGACAAGAAAGGAAGAACATGCAAGGACTCAAAATATTTTAAAAATGACGTGACACAACATTTCAGTCGCAAGAGAACTCGACACAAAAGGGTCGGCATTTTCAAAATCATTTCACCTAATAAAACAGTTAAGCAATAAATTCAAGTCTTCGGCGACACTACAGCCGGAACCCAAGCTAAGCAATAATTACGACCAGGAAATAAATAAGAGCTAATAGGATGCTCAGCGGAAATCTATACGTAGTGAACAAAACACGATATACAAGGCACGACTAATACAATTGTCGGCATCAAGAGAAGTAAGTACTACAAGAGTTAATACTACAAGTAGCTACAGGAATACACGAGTACAATTCTATAAACATTCCCAAGCGTAGTCTAGTTGACTAGCTTTAACCCAACGTCCTTGCAAAATACAAAAGAAGAGAAGAGGACTTCTAGAACCACCTCTTCAACCGCAAAGCCTCGATCAAAAGAGAACTAAAGTATACGAGCACTGCGAGCCTCAATGGGAAGGTCCTCTCCTGCTAGGATCTAAAAAAAATACAGGGGAACGGGTAAGTCATAATGACTCGTAAGCTATCAATCATGCATGACATGGCATTATGCAACACGTTAGGCAAGACAATATTTCAATCATGTAGATCAATTATTTAAGATGCACATTATTGCACATAGTTCACATAATATGAGGATATAGAGCTGGGCCGCTTCATAGACCTGCAAAACAAACACTTTCGATAGCGTGCGATAATCGATGGTGGTGATAATACATCGATCTCCGAGAGATGCTCGGGAAAACAATAGTCATTCTCAATGGTCGCGTATTGGTTGGCCAAGGAGAGCTCTTCCCCACGGTGGCCCGCCGTGGAAGTGTGTGTGCGATAACAAGTATGCCAGCTGGACTTATGCAATGCCAAGTAGTATTTACTCAACAATCGATCAATATGGAACGAGTCCGACAAGAGCGTCCTCGTTCAAGATTAGTATATAATCTCATCAATAAACAATCAAGATTGAGCTCGACAAGAGCGAACTCAATATATCAATTATCAAGTATGCATTTATTATGTCATAAAGATACAAGCATGACAATCAATCCATTTCAAGAGTCTAGAATTAGTTTTCTAGTCGAACACATGTAATAACGTCGTAGGGATTAATCATTGAGCCGGTATTGTTCAATAGCTCACTAATGTCGACTCCGTTGAGTCATTTCTATAATTCAAACCAAATAGAGTTAAACACTATTTGCATTTCCAACTCTTTTCTAAGTTAACGCACCGATTAACCTAGGTCATTAATCCGATTAATAATCATAGCCAAGAATAATCTCAAGTTCCTAAATCATGGAACCCTAGAATCACATTTTCCCCAAATAATGGTCGAAAGTCTATGACCCAAGAATAATAATTATTCCTAACATAGAGTAGAACACTTTTACTTCTAGGCTTAGTGTCCAAATCACGACATTTACATTCAGGGTCTATAATTCCTTGAAATTCATACTCTCTAAAACGTATCATTTTCATGGTAGAAAACAAGGAGAGCATGATTTAGACATGAGAGAAGGGAAGCAAGAGAGGGTAGCATGTTATCTCTAACATGGACCTAAGGGAAATTGATAGCTTACCTCAAGCCAAGCAAAGACGAAGCAAGAAAAACTATTCAGTGTCGATCGCTCGTCTCGACGACGGCTACGCAACGGCGGTCTTGGAATCGCAAGTGGGTCTTGAAATCTCTTGGAAGCAAACCCTCACACACTAATCTCACCGAGACTCTCACGCACGAACTCTCTCCAGACCAGAGAAGACGAAGAAGAAGAAATGAGTCGTGAAATGAAGACTAGAGCTGATGTAGTGTAGATCAGCTTGATTAAGTGTTAATGAGGAACACTTGTCAAATGATGAATGGTAGAAATAGGTTTAGCAATCTTAATTAGGATTATATTAGGCTAATAAGACTCTAATACAAGTGGTTTAAGTCACTAATGGTAGAGGTTTAGTAAGGGTAAGATCGTAATCAGCCAATGTTGCAGAAAAATCCCGTTTTGCTGAAAATTCCTTCAGTTCGGTTGTGATGGCCGAACTTCCATCATTTTGTTCGGTTATGGTGGCCGAACAAAGCCCAAAATGTTCGGTTGGCAGAGTAGAACGATTCCTCAGGCCATACTTTAGGTCAAACAGGTCCAGATTTGCACGTATAACGCGTACAAGACATATACAACTCTAAGAAGCATTAGAATGAGTATCAAGGGTCCTAATAACAATGATAAAAGTCTCTCAAGGTCTTGGCTAAGTCTAAAAGATCAAAGCCCGAGCAAAAACAAGTCAATCTAGAGCATGCCAGGCAATAGGCGTTCGATACGACAATTACGGTTCGATCAAGGAATGCAATCGAGTCAATCAAGTTAGGGATACTACTAGCATGTCAAAAACATGTTCTAATCATGTTAAACAAGTATGGAAGACAAGTTATACAAGTAGGTTTCGGGTTCTCACAGAAATAATTCAAGTCATGCAACTTTGTATTTTCTTTTCATTCTATTCAATAACCAAAAATATGAATCTTCCGTTGGGCCGATTTATATTTTAAATTAATGAATATCTCATGAGGTGATTTTAGCGTTAGCTTAATTTGTCTAAAAATGAACTTTCGTTATTCATTCCAATTTTCAAACAAACAAGAATCACAAATACTGGCTTAAAGCACACAAAATAAACGAGAGATTTTCCATGCTCATAAATTATATATATATATATATATATATATATATATATATATATATATATATATATATATTGCAAAGTAAAATAAACCAACAATTTATGCAATTCATAGAAGGTTATCAATCGAAATCATGAGGTATTGTTGTTGAATGAATATAATTATTTCATCCGTCTGACATAGCTTCCATTGCAAAATAAAAATTAAACGTTTTGGCAATTTTGCTTCGTGAACAGCTTTATATATTCA